>SNVD02003313.1:0-17473 GCA_013180625.2 Boswellia sacra
AAGGCTCAAACGTCCAAAGATGGCCTAAATCATTTCCCTAATGTTGCACAGTCTAGGATTTCGCCTCGATTGACCATCAAACAAGTTCTAGAATTCATTGAAATCTGAAGAAACACTTAAATTACATAAACTTTCTCTAAGTAAACAAATAACTCAGTGATAATAGCTCAGTGCTCAATGTTGCGCAAGGAATCAAAAGCAAAGCGAAAACCAATAAACATTTCAAACACACAGATCCATGCATCATTTATTATTTTCCAAGAGTTATTCTTAATTCAATCATTATCTTATCATCGACCCACAAAATGCAAGAAAGAGGTACGTGGCGTTGTTACACCTGAGTCAAGATTGTATATTTCAACAATCCTTAGGACCAGTAGCCCGCAGACTTAAGGTTTCCAGCCTATATACGCTTTATTATGAAAGAACAAAACAAGAAACAAGACACTTCAAACAACATGAAATAAACAAACTACAGATTTATTGAGAGAGAATGCGTTTCAAGAGTTAAGAAAACCCATATTCTGCCATTCTCAGGTTTTTCCACAATGTTTTTTTTTTTGAATCGAAACTGATAAAGACAAAAACACACAACAACTCGAAATTACATAAAACTAAACTTACTCAAAAAATAATAAAGTCCAACAAATCAGCAAACGCAAACAAGTCAGTTAGAATGGGTCTAAAAAGTTTAGAAGTTAGCCTCCTTATTCAGCCATTATGGATTAAAGAAATCCAAAATGCGTTTCAAGAGAACTTAAACTTTTTAAGCCACTACTCTAAAAACTGAGATTAGAAATATTACCTGGGACGAAAGAAATAACCTAAAAAAAACTCAAAAGAAATGACATGAAAAATCTCAAATAAACACACTAAAAAGAAAGCAAACAAAAACGAAGCAAACCAGCAAATAGAGATTACAGATGGAGTGTTAAATCCAGTTTACGCCTCTTATTGCCCTGTCTCTTATACACATCTAGATGTGTATAAGAGACAGGTTGTTGGATCAGGCGAATAGACGAATTCTTGTAGTTTGTCAATTAACTCCCTTGCCGTTGAAGCTGTAACAAGGATTTGCCTCGCTGATGGTGAGATAAAATTTTTTTCTACAGCTTGATCAAGAAAAGACAACAAACCATCAAAAAATTTATTGACATTTAACAAACCAATGGGTTTTTTATGGATGTTTAGCTGTGCCCAAGAGGTGATTTGAAATATCTCCTCTACTGTGCCATAACCACCGGGTAAAGCTATAAATGCATCGGACTTAACAATCATATGTGCAATACGCTCATGCATGCTAGAGACTTGTAACTCTTCCCCGATTGTGTTGCCTACGATATCTCGCACAGCTAATGGTTTAGGGATAATGCCGAGAACTTTGCTCCCTCCTAGGGATGCAGCTGTCTACACACACCCCATTAACCCAAGACTACCCCCTCCATAAATCAAATTAATACCCCTCGCAGCCAATGTCCTACCAAGATCAAGAGCTGCTGTGGTAAACTCTCCATCTTTACCAAATTGCGATCCGCAAAATACGCATATATTGCGGAATCGCCGAATTGGTGTTTTCTCCATTTTTACAAGTGCTCTAATCTTGTGTAAGACACGTTAGATATTATGCTTTTCAATTACAAGATAGGTTATGGAATGACATATGAAAATATGCAGAATGTATATATACACCCATAAAACTCTCAAATTTTGACACATTGGGACATACTTTCGGTGGGGGTTGCTCGATGCAGATTTATCGCCCCAAGATTTGAAAAAATGAGATATGCTTTCGGCGAGGTTTGACAAAACCTACACACTTGTCTCCCACGTGTGCATGAAAAATGGAGATAAACTTTCGGTGGGGTTTGGAAAAAACCGCCACACTTGTCTCCCACGTGAAGCATGACAATTAGAGATATACTTTCAGTGGGGTTTGACAAAACCGCCACACTTGTCTCCCACGTGAAGCATGAAAAGTAAAGATATACTTTCGGCGGAGGTTGACAAAACCTCCACAATTGTCTTCCACGTGTGCTTATATCATGGGGTAGTCATCTGGTTTGTCAAAAAGAAAACTTGAAATTAAAACAAACAATATCAACAAACAACAACAACACAAAAACAACATTGATAATCAGATCAAACGAAACAAGAAAGAAATAAAATTCGACAACAACAACACACATTCAAAATATACAAGTAGTTGTGATTGTGGCTCACATCTTCCTCTGGTTTTACGTCCAGTAACGGCTGAAACGCCTTCTATGAGTCGGGGATTTGCTTCCCATCCAGTTTTCTTGTAAACTGGCAACAGGGTCGTTTTTAGTCAGATTCCCTAGACTATAACACTGCAATTCATCACGAAATTGTGTCCATAGATTAGCAATTCACGCTGAACAAGTCCACAAGAATGTGGCTCGAGAGTCAACAAAACATTATCCAGTGACTCATTACTCAAACCATTCTTAATAAATGAAAGTTTATCTTCTCTATTCCTAGACGCAAAACCTAAAGAACGACAAGTCTGGTTACAATTCCATCTAGCACATTTATAACATACTTGTAACCTTTTCGCTCTTCGCCTCTTGGCGTAGTAGCTCTTTCCTAGACCAGGCATGTATTTTTGCGAGATTAATGTCCGGCTCACCGGACAATCTCACCTTGGCTTCGATAAGCCATCGGATATCAGCAGGCAGATTTAAGAGCATCAATGCCCAAAGTCTAGTCATCCGTACTTTATAAATTTTAAACACAGCATTTTGAGGAAGTGAAGGGAAATATTTACGAAGGTTCGACAGAAAGATATCGGCATCCATTGAAGAGGAGAAAAGGAAAGATATTACCAGTAATCCGTTTGAGTCTATTCTTCTCCCAGATATGCACGTTTTAAACCTTCGAACAATGGCTTCAACTCCCGTTTGAATGTTTCCTCAAGTTGCTGCACAAATGAATTTGAAGTACGGAATAATCAAATTAAACAAAAGGAAGGAAAAGAAAAGAGCAGAAACGAAACTAAAGACACATAAAGAGATAACAATACAATAGCAAACAAAAGTAAAAAAAAAAGTAAAAAAAATATAAAAACAAATAAGACAGATGGCAAAGAGAGATAAACCTGATCAATTTGATGGCCTACGGAAGGAATCTCCTCGAGACACAAAAATCGATCATTATTACCTCATTTTATTTTTCTTTTCTTCTTTTCTTTTATTTTTCAAAAACATTGGGTTGCCTCCCAATAAGCGCTTGGTTTAACGTCCTCAGCTCGACTTTGGTTCCATCATGGCAGAGTCCAATCTCCACTGTGCTTTTCTAGTGGGCTTGGATCCTTTTTCCAACAAGAATTGGTGCATGCATATGGCTGGGCCTTGGATGTTAGCAATCGTCCACCCAATAGTTGTTTTGTGGTATGTCCGTATTCGGACGAGTTTCTCTTCTTGTATTCGTGCAAGGCCCATTTCTATTATAATTGGCAAAGGATCATCCTCACTCAAGAATCCATGCCTCAAATGATCTGGAAGAAGCTTAAGCTCCAAGGCAGGGGCTGTCATCACAGAAGGAAGAATTTTCTCATTAGATAAAGGAAATTGAATGTACGAAACATCATACCTATTTGTGGTTATTGCTATGGTCTCATCTAAGCTTGCCACAACTTCCTCCATTTCTTGGACACTTGTATCAAAATTTCTGACTCCTTAGAATTTTCTGTCCCTATGTGCTCATTAATAGCTATATCCAATCCATTCTTGCGAGTTAACTCAAAACTTTGTTGTGGCAGAGAATCAGTAATGTCAACTACAAAAACAGAATATAAGTCACTAGGGTACCTCATTGCCTCGAAAAAATTGAAACGGATCACCTCGCCATCAAATTCCATGGTGAGAGTGCCATCATGAACATCAATCTTAGTTCGAGCAGTTTTTAAGAATGGTCTCCCCAAAATAATCGGTGTTGGATTAGGATATTTTCTCATCCTCCATTTCAAGAACATAGAAGTCTGCTGGGACACCAATTGAAATTCACCGGCACAAGCACATCTTCCACAACTCTTTTGGTATATGCATTAAAACTCAAGCAATTTGAATGGTAATACCAATTTCCGCAAAAGGTCCAAGATTTAAAGAAGCATAAATAGAATCTGGCATGATGTTAATAGATGCTTCTAAATCTAACATAACCTTGGTTTTACCAATGGTGCATGGCATGGTGAACGTACCTGGATCTTTGCACTTTGGAGGAATTTTTCTTTGCAATACAGCTGAAACATCTTCCCCCACACTTACTTTCTCAATTCTTTTTAACTTTCTTTTGCTGGTGCATAACTCCTTGAGACATTTTGTATAATGAGGTACTTGCTCGATAGCATCCAGAAGTGGTATATTTACCTCGATTTTTTGAGAAGTTTCCAGGATTTCTTGTTCTTGTTCCTCCTTTTTCGATTTTGCAAATCTACTAGGAAAAAGTGGAGGAGAAACATATGAAGGAATGGGAGTTATAAGATTTACCTGAGAAGTCAGTGTTTTGTTCAGGGTGGAAGTGGTGTCATCTCCTTCATCAGTTTGTGATTTCTTTGGCAGGACATCTAATTGCTCTTCATTTGCAAAGTTATCACACAAGAATTCTCTCTTGGATTGATCATCGTTTGACAAGATAATTCTTCTGAGCCTTGGCCCTCGAATTTGCTCATGCTAGTGGCCAATTGTCCCATTTGATTTGCCCGGTTTTGGATACTTGCCCCAGTTTTCTGCTGGAATTGCATTGTGTTAGTGGCAAGTGCATTAACAATATCTTCGAGAGACATACCTGAGTTTTGTGAAGCTGGTTGCGGTGCTGGAAGTGGCATTGGTGGTGGTTGCATTTGAAATGGTTGCTGCACTCTAGGTTGATTGAAAACTTGTGGCCGATTTGGTATCACATTTGGAGTGATTGGTTGATGATTCCAGTAACTGAAATTATGGTGATCTTCCCATCCAGCATTGAAATTGTTAGAGAAAGGATCATACCATTGCCTCGTTTGTCCTGGAAATCCACCCATGGCATTGGCTTGTTCCATATATTTTTCTTGTAAAGTTGGATACATGTCGATTGGATGCTCCATCGTAGAATATATCCCACATTCATAAGATTTTTGCAGATCTCCTACAGCCATGTTTTCCACAAGAGAGGTTAGCTCAGAAAGTTGTTGTTCAATGTTCGGAGTGCTTACCTCATTTACTCTCCATGGTACTTGTGGCTCAAATCCGCTACTGAATTGATAGAAGTTTACTGCCATGTTGTCTAAACACAAACAATCAGAAAAGAAAAACAAAGAAAATATGAATCAACAATGAAAACAAAATAACAAATCGATTAGAAAATCAATCCCCGGCAACGGCGCCAAAAACTTGATGCGTTCGAAACTAGCAAGTATACTAGTCGCACAAGTAATAAAGTGATAAGTAAGATATCGTTCCCACGAGGATTGATTCTAATTGAATTTGTTATTTCCAGCAACAATAAACTAAACAGGGGGGGATTTTTGTTGAATGCTTTACTAAATGAAATAAGAATGCAAATAAAGAATAACAAAATAGAAAGTAAATTTGAATGAAAAATCAATGGGAGAAAGCTGGTTAAGGGATCCTTCTCTACCACAAGATATGGATTTGCGAATTAATTGTAGAATTGTCATCTAATTACAGCATTGAAGTTATCAACCGTAGATAATAACAAGCTCTATTACCCCAATCTTTCCTTACTTTGTTGTTAAATAAAACAAGCTCTTTATTTAATCTCTATCCATTAAACAACCTAGAACAAGCTCTCTGAGTTTAATTCAATGGATGCATTATGATAAGAAAGATAGGTTGATCTAAGCAATAAACACAAAGCTCGGATTATTTAACTTAGGTTATATTCTCCAATTGTAATCTCTGATCACAATTTTGCTACTAATGATTAGAAATTCAAGACAATTACGGATCAAGATTTCTAGTCTAGCAATAAATCACAACCAGATTATATTCAGTTGGCCACTCACATACAATCAGCAAGCAATCATAAGCATTAAATATGGGAGAATACAAGCAACTTCAATTAGAGAATTGGATAACAATTCCTTACACAATCAACTTACAAAAACCATATCAGGGGCTTTGAAATCACCCTCAACCAATTCAGATTCAGTTACACATGTTTAAGAACGTGGTAAATACAATACAACATGGAGACATTCCAGAAAATGAAAGGGAAGGGAAAAACTTAGCAAATTTGATGTAATTCTCTTTGGATTGTAGTTCTTCCTCTTTCCAAGCTTCCTTTCTCCTTCAAGAACTCCAGGAGATGAAAGAATTCCAGAGCTGCAGCCTCCACCACGTTCTCCCCTCTTCAAGTTATCAAAATAAAACCCTAAAATGTGTTTAAATACTCTGCTACAGTAACCTGCTACAGTATCCCGTATTATACATGCTACAGTGGTTTGTGGAATTACATTTCTATACTTCTCACACTGTTTTGATTACAACTTTTGGTACACTGAATGGATTTATAAACCGTAAATTTCTCCAGAAAATAGACTTCGAGAGCTTTCCAACGGTATATAATATGTCATCGGGTTCATTGTATATCAATACAATTAAATCCGAGAAGATGGTGACTAGCAGAGGTGAAAATGAAGGGTTTTACTCCATTTTTGTGCAAGTTGCTCCAAAACTCCTACAAACATCAAAACCACACAAAAACATAAAAATACCAAGGAATATAGCAAAGAAACATGGACGAATTGATATGAAAGTAATACATAAATAGACACCTATCATTTACTAACCAATCCCATTTGATATTGATCGGTTTATAGATTTTTTAGTCCAATCCAATCAAATGATGAGCGGAAATCAAATCCAATTTGATCCAATAAAAAATAATTGAGATCTAATACAATCCGATCTAGTCTCAAAAGGCATAAATCTGATTCAAACCAATCTTAAAAACATCTAACCACATCCATTACTCATTGAAAAAACATAAATATGCTATAATAAAAATTCCATATTATTTTTAAATTATTTGTTTAGGCAAAAAATGCATAATGTTTATATTTCACATATATTTTGGGTTAAATCATTAAACTATAGTGCATTCATATTATACTTTTCATTTGGATTGGATCAATTATTGGTGGATTTTTGTTGTGTAATCCATCATCCAATCCAATTACTTCTTTTTTTTCCTTATATTTTAAATCCAATTCAATTATCAAACGACAAAATCAAGTTAAAATTGAATTGGATTGGTTTGCGTTGGTTAGTTTTGACGGATTAGACTGGATTTTAAACACCTTTAAGTGAGATGTTAAATTTATAACTTTTGCGGGTTGGAGGATTTTTTCTTTTTTTTTTTTTTTGGAGGAATCTATGCGATAATTTAGAATGCTTAAGGTTAAAATAATGTTATGCTTTGGTGTAAAGTACTGAGTTTCGAAAACTTGGGAACTTATTTTTCATAGAGGCCCGGTTTGTGAATTTCATGGTTTAAGGATAGATTGTTATTCTGCTTCTATGAGGTAAAGCAACATTTGGAGGCTTAATGATATTTTTCATGAAGGGGTATATTTTACATGGGTCTTAGATGATTTTGGATGCCGCTGTGGGTCTGGGTCCCCTTATATCAAGAATTATATTTGAATAAAGATATATGATTTAAAATATTCAATCATTGGTCTAATAATTAACGAAAACTATTTTATATATTAATCAAATGATTGTATAACATTTTTTGAATATCCATAAAAATTTATTTATACTCAAAAAGTAATTTAATAAAAATGATAACAGCAATAACAACAACACACTAAATATATATTCATACATTAAAAATCTTATAATTTTAATTATATTTTACTAATTAAAAAGTTTTAATGAATGATGCAATTTGCACTTTTTATTTTATGAAATTATTATTATTATTAACTTTTAAATAAAACATTAAACATGGAAATGTTTAATGATTTGTGATTTAGTTGACTATTAATTTATTTAGACTGCAAATATATCAAGTTGTTTAATTTGAAGTTTCCAAGCCGCATCCAACTCAATGCATAATACATATTACTGTAGCAAAATTGATTGCGAAAGAGAGGAAATCGACTACATTAAATTATCAATAATGCTAGACTTACAACCTACATACAACTCGACTCTACAACATAATGTGGCAATTTACATGCCTATTGGAGATGTAACTTCTCTTATCATTTTTTTTTCTCTATCAAATTTTTGTCATATGGATTGTCAAATCAGATTATAGATTTTGAGTGATATGCAGATTGTAACTCTAGTATTATTACAAAATTACCTTCTAGGAGGCCCTTTTGATATCCAAAAAGCGATCAATAATAGTTAAACAAGTGGGGAATGTTCGGGTGAATCGAAATGTTTGGGTAGGGCCGGATCAAAGGTTGAAAAAATGTTGGGTAGAGCCACAAATCTATGGGGTTATCATGTCCTTGAAAGAAGTAGAAAAAAATGAGAAAAAATTGAAAAAATAGACACAATTAGGGGCCCTTAGTAAAATTTGGACACATCCTGAAAAATTTTTATGCCATAGACACTTTCTCGATAAAAAGAATAAAATACCCTTATGTATTCAATTTTTTCTCAAAACCTTATTTCCCTCTTATTTTCCTATGCAGACAAATATTTTCGCAATCCCTCAACAACTCTCGATACGCAAACCGACACGAGCATCGGCTGAGGATAGAAGTAAGACGATGCAGAGAGAAGCACCCATCGACACTGAGGTACGTTTATTTGTCGTTCTTTTCGTATTTTTACTGATTTATTTGGTTGTTTTCTGTTTCGTTAGATTTGATTTTGTTTTTAGGGAATCTTAATTAGGGATTTGAGTTTCCGTCAGATTTGTGAACTTATTCTATATTTCTAGGGATAAATCTAGTGTTATTATGTGATTTTTATGGTTTGATGTGTATGAAAACTGGAAAAACCGACGGGTTTTGTCACGAGGTAGACGATGGCGAGTGTTAGTTATGAATCAGACACCACTTGACACTCGACACTTACATGTCGAGTCTTGTCGAGTTGTATCGGATTCACATCCGACACTCGATATCTTCGATTTTTGAAGATATCGAGTGTCGGATGATGCATCTAACACTTGACACTAGCTTTCATCCGACATGTGACATGTCGAGTGTCGGATACGTGGAAACTGACATATAGATGTCTCGAACCATGTATCCAACACTCGACATGTCAGATGAAAGCTTATGTCGAGTGTCGGATTCGAATAATCCGACATCTGACAAAATCGTATAGTCGGTTGGAGATATCCGATAGGAGTTTTGTCGGTTTATGTTGTCGACCTCTATCGAGCACGTCGAGTGGCATCGAGTTTTGTCGAGCGTTTTGGTAGGTTACTTGTTTTAGCTTTGTTTTTCTGTCTTTTTGGATCATATTTAACTATAACGGCCTTATATTTGCAGGTTGAAGCAAATGACAAGTGAATTTGGATTGTCCTTCACCCTGAAGACACCATATGATAAGCAATACCATGCAGTGATCACAAACTTGGCAAGTTTGGACTGTATTGAATGCATTCACGCGAACTTGAGTGTGAGGCAAAAAGACATGTTTCGTGATACATTTACACATTATTGTATAGTGATATTTTTTTATATAGTCGCCCATGTTTTCTATATATAGTGGTACGAAAACTTTTACATACATATTTTTTTGGTTGTAGTAGTACATATATGTTTTCCATGTTCTCCAAATCTCATACACGAATATTTAGTTTAACGAAAAAGCACATAAATTCATGTTTAATATGTTAATGTTACATACATTGACGAAGCACATAAATGAATGTTTCATACATGAATGTTTCATACAATGACAAATCACATTTATGAAAGTTATTAATTTGAACAAGCCACAAATTGGAATAAAATCAATAGACTACGGTGCTTACATCAAACAAATAATATTACATAGATAAAATAATTCCTTCCCTACATTTGGTAGACATCATCCCCTGTCATGAAATGGAATTGGGTTTCGGCAAGTTTGACGATTGTATCCGGAACTTCCACAATGCCCGTAAGTTTGAGACAAGCTAGACTCACCGACGAAAGGGATTCTATTCCTCCGAGGACGATCAGTTGGTCTCCTCATGACTGGTGGTAGAACCACTCTGCTGTGAACCTCCTCAGGAACCATCCAATCCTCACCAACTCCAATAGGAACAACTGGCAGAGCATATGCATGTAATAATGTTTTAGTCGTATACCAATGGGCACAATAATCATGGCAGGTCAGTAGATTCATACGTTTTCAAACAGCTAATACATGTGCACACGAAAGCTGGTCAAGATCAAACACCCGACAAGTGCATATACGAGCGTGCATGTCAACGATGCTAACACGGTTGTTGCCTCTAACCTCATATATAGTAAGAGAGATACCACTAACCCTTATACATTCTCCCTCCTTTAAACACTCCTCTATCAACTTGTTAGCCCACGGCGAGAGATGTAATTCCGAGTTAGCAAATAATTGTTCATGCTCATAGAACCATTGTTGCAAGTTGGCCAGGTAATAATCTGCTAACAATGTCATCGGGAGGAATCGATGGTGTCACAAGCAGTTGTTCATTGACTCAGCTATATTTGTTGTCATGATGTTATACCGTCGACCATGAAACTGTGAACATGCCCATTTCTCGACTCCAATCTCTCGAAGATAAGCTGCTGTTGGCATATACGATTCAATTTGTCGCATATGATAGTTGAAATCAGCACAGGGATATGTCCTGGCAGCTCGGTGGGATATATCTAACAAAGTCTTATCCTTGAAAGTTGCCTTCAAGTTACCCTTCAGATGATGAGTGCACAATCCATGTAGTGCATGAAAGAAAACTACTATAATAGCTCGTTCAATGCTCCAATGACGGTCAGAAATGAAAAAAGATCTCAGACATTTTGTACAACATGATCACACAACTGTCTCATGAACTAGGTCTAGGAGTCATCATTTTCAGAATGCCCAACTCCAAATGCCAAATGGTATATTTGTTTATTTCCATCCATACAAGAAGCCAAAAACATTGTACCTCTATATTTTCCTTTCAAAAAAGAACTATCAACTGCGATAATTGGCCTAATTGATGATGTAAATCCAGCAATAGAGGCCCCCATACTCATAAAAAAGTATCTAAAATGGTTGTTGTCATCGGTTTCTAAGGAAGTTTTGGTCCCCGAGCTTGCTTTCTCAATCATGTACATGTATTGGGGGAGTAGTGTGAATGATTCCTTATGAGATCCGTGAAGTTCTTGCAAAGCTGCCTCTTTTGCCCTCCATGCCTTGTTGTATGTGATATTAACACCCAATGACTTCTGAACATCAGACATAATATCCTTTGGACAATATATTCTCGATGCCTCAACAAATTTGCTCTTAATATGTTTGCCAATGACATGTGTAGTTGCCTGTTTGTGATTTGGATGAAGTCCGACTCCGGAGCATGTGTGATGGTTCTTATACTTTTTCACTTGGAAGAAATGTGAATCGGCTACCTTTGTGGCACGTAAATGCCATTTACAAGATTCAGCATGGCAGACAACCTCATACCTTGTTGCATTGGAGTTCCTCACCTCGAATTGAAAGTTCCATCTTAGTGCCAAATTCGATAACTTCTCATGAAGCTCCGTTTTGCTATTAAACATCTGTCCAACCCTAACCTCAATCCTATCAACTACAAACGAGGAGCCATCATCACCATCTATGGATGATGAATGCATAATAGGCGGTATATACCTGAATGTGTTAACCCAGCGACTGTCATTCTCATACCCCAAATTAGCTTCTTCATGTCTATGATTTGCATCCACTCTTGGCTCATTAGACGACACCTGATGTTGCTCATATCTGTATACTGGAGGAGTAGGTGCAGAGCGAATTGGAGAAGGAATGGTAAACAGCATATCCTGGTTCACATCATTCAAGAACTTCAAACCGTTTACATCCTGGCGATCAACAATAAAATCATCCAAACCCTCAACATCATTCTCAATACGAATAGGTTGCAATCATCATCGTCATCGTCAACATGCTCACTAACATCATCATTATCATCATCACCATTGTCATCATTAACATCATCACTAGAATTATTAACATCAATATTATCTAAACTCTCAAACTCTCTAATGCTATCAACATGACGTACCAATCTCGATGGCATCGACAGAGGCCCCCCTTCTTCATTGTCAACTAAGATCCCACCTGACTCATGCCGTTCATGCCCTGAGTACTGCTCAAACTCAATGCCAACATCATCATTCAATTGTGGTTGTAAACAAATAGGAGTGGACTCACTTAATTGGTTACTTCCACTTGCTAAGCGAAAGATTGAAGGATGAGAAGATCTTCGTCCCCTACGTATTGCATCAGATCTTGACCTCTGTCTTCGCTTCTCCCTATCTTCAACTTTCACAATTAATGGTGTATATGACTGTTGGTCCTCCAAACAATGTTATACAAAAAAACAAACATTGTTGTCAGTCTCAATAGGAGTCGACATTGGCGGAAGACCCTTAAAAGCAAATTGAATCTCTAAACTTATGTTATGCTTACGAAGATCCCAACCCATTTCAGTACTAATACAGTCAACCAACTCATTATAGGTAGCAGACCTATGAATTATCAATGGCTTCGCCCTCCCACGAGTGTATAAATAACCACCATTCTCTTGCGTCCAAGAACCATTGTATAGAATAAGTATGCGTAAAGTTTCCATAGCCTGCATGATAGAGACATCATATAAGTCCATTGACAATAAATCATTACAAAATTGCTTACAAAAGGCACAAAAACGATATTTTTGCCTAAACGCTCCACGAAACTCGACGGTAAACACTCGACACTCAATAATAATCTCGACGCACGATGACCGACGCTCGACTACCTCGACACATAAACTCGACACACGAACTCGATGAAATTGGCATCTGACACTCGTCACGTTCGGCACTCAACTTGACGCACTAACATAACACTCGATCTTACACTCGACACAACCCCTAGACACTCGACACGCCCATCCGACATGTCGAGTGTTTATCTGACACAATCGCTCGACACTCGATGTAGCTCGACAAATCTCATTTTCTTCCCCGTCGACTGTAATACTAGATCGTCTCACAACGAATTCCAATTTCCAGCAAATGTTGAGAAAAACGACACTATTTCTAAACTTAGTTCATATACATAAACCTATTTTAAGCTACATCATGTGGTTGACAGTTACCAAAACAATAAATAACAAAAATATTATAACCTAGTGAAATTTTCAAGCCATTTCGAGAGAGAATAACGAAAGTTTTCCTTACCTTGTTGCTCAGCTTCAGTTGTTGAAGATTGTTTCGGACAGTGATGTGTATGAAGGAGTGACTGGTTTCTTTGTTTCGTTTACTTCTTTTTTTCTAAATTCAATTACATAAATAAGGGTAAGGGTAACTGAGTCTTTTTGTCAAGAAAGTGTCTATGGCATGAAAATTTTTCAAGATGTGTCTAAATTTCATCAAAGGCCCCTAATTGTGTCCATTTTTTTAATTTTCTCAAAAAATAATAAATATTGTTATCATTTGATTGTGAATGGTCCTCCAGTTCAAAAGGGCCCAAAATCAGTCACATGTACTTATTGTGTATTGAAACCATATCCAATATGTATAATGCACAATAAATATTGAGTAGGCTAGGCCTATTGGGAGTTTGACTCCCAAAGTATATCTATTTTAATTCGGGTTATTAGATTTTAATTCAGGTTATTAGAGGGCTTTCCATTGATGGGCTTAAATTTTTAATCTTTTCTTGATTAGTTAATTATTTAACATTGTTGTTTAGCATTATTGTATGTCATAGAGTAATGCTATACATAAAAAGTTGGTATCCCAATTTGTGTCTTAAGTGAGGTGGCTGCTAAAGTGTCAATAGAAGTAACTTGCCATATCACACAGCTTGATTAAATTAATTAATTGCCTATAGATATTTCAGCAGCTACCTCACTTGGGACACAAAGTTGGAATACCAAATTTGTACGTATAGCATTATTGTATGTCAAAGAGTAATACTATGCGTACAAAGTTGGTATCTCAAGTAAGGTGGTTGTTGAAGCATCAATACATGTAACTTCTCACATCACACCTCTTAATTAAATTAATTAACTGCTTATGGACATTTCAGCAGCCACCCCACTGAGGACACAAAATTGGGATACCAACTCGTACGTAAAGTGTCGATATAAATAACTTGTCACATCACAACTCTTGATTAAAGTAACTACCTATGGACATTTCAACAGTCATCTCGCTTGAAATACAAAATTGGGATATCAACTTTGTACATATAGCATTACTTTAATCAAGTTACTTGTATTGACACTTCAGCGGCCATCTCACTTGGGACACAAAATTGGGATACCAACTTCGTACGTAAAGTGTCGATATAAATAACTTGCCACATCACACCTCTTGATTAAAGTAACTACCTATGGACATTTCAACAGTCATCTCGCTTGAAATACAAAATTGGGATATTAACTTTGTACATATAGCATTACTTTAATCAAGTTACTTGTATTGACACTTTAGCAGCCATCTCACTTGGGACACAAAATTGGGATACTAACTTTGTATGCATAGCATTACCTTTTGACATACAATAATATTATACGTACAAAGTTAGTATCCCAACTTTGTGTTCCAAGTGAGGTGGTTACTGAAATATCCATAGGAAGTTAATTAATTTAATCAAGAGGTGTAAGTGGTAAATTACTTGTATTGATACTTTAGTAGCCATCTCACTTAGGACACAAAATTAGAATACCAACTTTATACGTATAACATTATTATAGGTGGCTGCTGAAGTGCCAATACAAATAACTTGCTACATTACACCTCTCGATTAAATTAATTTATTGCCTATCGACATTTCAGTGGGTACCTCACTTAGGACACAAAGTTGGGATACCAAATTTATAAGTATAGCATTATTGTATATCAAAACCTTATAGTATCTTTATTTTCTTGATATGACTGATTCTTTAGGTCAACTTAGGGAGGGAAAAAGGAGCTCATAACATAAAAACATAGAGTGATATGGGATGGGATAAAAGACTTGTATTGGTTTGTTTTGGAGTTAAGAAAATCCCATATAAGCTAATGATAGTATATTATTATCGTTGTTCTTCCTTCATGGATGTAAGTTCTATTTGACTGAACCACATCATATCAGGATGCCTATTTTTATTAATCTTTTTTATTGTTTCTTGGTTCTTTGGCTTGCAATCTATATATGGGTTACTTTTGATTGTGAATTGAAAAAATTTTTAAAAAATTCGCACTAGAGGGATGTGACACAGGCAATACAAAGTTCAAAATCAAAAGGTCTAATAGTAAGCAAGATTTTAGCATCTAAAAGAAGAGGGGGTAATCTGAATACTACTAAAGTTCTAATTTGGGTGAGAAAAATCTTCTCTCATCAAGACTTTTATACTCCTGCATCTTGAACCGCTTAAAATAAATTCTATTTGAAAGTGATTTTTGTCATTTAGAGACTCTGTAGTCTTAACCAAATTGGCAAATCCCTACTGTCGTTGTCTCCTCTTTAACTTTTCTAATTACTTTTGTCACTAAGACAACAAGGTAGCAAAAGTTGTCCAACCTGCATGATCTACTTTTGAGTTTGATCATGCTTGTTTCTACCAAATGCTTTGAAATATATTTGAAATTTAATACAAATAATGTAAAGATATCTGTTACATTAAAAGGAATTTGGTAACTCATAGCTACTAATGGAATAATAGTTCAGTAGGGATGTCAAAATCTTGGGGCCGGGCCGGGGACCTCAACCCCTGGCCCCGACCCCAGCATATCATTTAATTACCCGGCCTCGAAAAATTTCCTGGGATTCCCGGGGTCGGGGCCGGGCTGGGTAATTTCATTCCGGGTCCGGGTATATTAATTCCCCGGAATGATCCCCGGATTTTTTAATTCTGTTTTTTATTTTTAAAAAATTGTACTTATATTTGTTTTTACGAGCTTTTACTGAAGCGGTAGATGTAGCCTGTGGTGTGGTACTCCCCGAACATTCTTGCACATGTAGACTAGCTGGACATACTTTTTTTCATCCTCTATTGTCTACAATTCAAAAATGCTGCATTTCCAATCTCTTAACAACTCCACCTCTGTCAATGTTTAGACATCCTCTATTGTCTACAATTCACTTGCCATTTGCTTTAACCTGCAAATACAAGGCCGTTATACTTAAATATGATGCAAAAAGGCAAAAAAACAAAGCTTAAACAAGCAATTTGTCTAAACGCTTGACAAAACTCGACACGCTCGATAGAATTCGACACGACTCGACATGTAAGTGTTGAATGTCAGATTTTATCATGAAATTTAGACACATCCTGAAAAATTTTCATCGAGTGTCGTATTTTGTATTGTCGAGTGTCGGATTCTATGCTGTCGAGTGTCGGATTTCATGTCGAGTGTCGGATTCCGTGGAGTGTCAGATTTTATATTATCGAGTGTCGGATTTCATGATATTGGGTGTCGGATTTCATGATGTCGAGTATCGGATTTCATGATGTCGAGTGTCAGATTTTATATTATCGTAAATTAAATAAATTAAATAAAATGTATTTTTATATTTATTTCGGGCCGGGGCCGGGCCAGGAATACTAGTCCCGGGCCCCTGCTCGGCCCCGGTCGTTACCCGGAATTCCTCTCCCCATCCCCGGCCTATCTCCTCGAAATCCGGACGATTCTCCAACAATACCTAACCGGGGATTCGGGTACCCGACCCCGCATGGGTAATTTTGACATCCCTATAGCTCAGATTCATTTTGAGTTTTGTTTGAAAGGGAAAATTATCAAACAAATTTGTCGACTCATGACAAATTAGAATTAAAATTCATCAAAATTATCAGAAATTACAATTGATGATAGTCCAAGCAAAATGTAATCGACAATGTTGAATAATTAACTAAACAAATAAATAGAAAAGTAGAAGTGATAAATAAATAATAGATCGATTTGATATTTAGGGTTATCATGATCGTGAAGAAACTCCATCGTCATATCGTGGTATAATGAGTATAAGCGAGGGCAAAGCCAGAAATTGACTGGTGAGGACGACTTTAAGGAAACAAGTCTAAACTTAAAATGATTCTTGATGTATTTTTTTAAAATATTATAGGTATTATCTAGAAACGTCGTTATCAATGCCATTATTCATTTCAGATCTGTATAGATAAAAAGTCAAAATGTGAATTTATAACTTAGAGGGTCTATTTATAATGGTAGAGACAATAATTAATTGGCATTTTTTTTACCTCATACACTGTAGGGTTCTGTCCTTGATTAACCAGCCACTTTGGAGAGTTTAGTGACTTCCTTTATGCTCTGTTTAGT
>SNVD02003314.1:0-17821 GCA_013180625.2 Boswellia sacra
ATTGATCCCTAGTTACCCCCTTTGAGCCTCTGTAAACCTTTTTCTTTGTTAACTCACTAAAAGATTTCCTAATCTCAATTGAATTTGTTCCAAACAGTTTATCCCTTACCTATGAGCATGTAAATCATTCGCAATTACATTTTGAGCTATGTTCTGGTTTTGGGAATTTAGAGGAGGTTGGATTGTGCCATGAGCAATGCAAGTGAGTTTTATTATGTTTGTAAAAAAAAAAAAGAGAAAAAAATCTGTACTTATCTTCCATGTACTTAAACATTGAGGACAATGTATTGTTTAAGTGTGGGGGAGTGGAATTGCATTTAAAAAAAAAAGAAAAAAAAAGAGTTCTATACCCTTGGGCGTTCTTAAAAAGAATGAAACAACAAAGTGTGGGGGTATAGTTTCTTTTGCTTTCTACCAAAAAAAAAGAAAAAAGAAAAAAAAGAGAGTTCGAGTGTTCTGAATAAGTTTGGGAGAGTCATTTGATGAATAAGAATGAATTTTTTATGTCATGGGCTTGAGCTCCACATAATATTGAATGATTTTATGTGTTTGTGGGTGATTTGATCCTAATTATTATCCTTTATCATACCTTCACCCAAGCCAAACGTTACAAGCTTAATAAAGTCCTACTTGATCCTTGGTGTTGTGCATGTCTACATTAGTGGAGAGTGACTTGAAAAGCAGGCCTTTGGAGTTCATTTATACACACATCTTCAATATTAAATATGATTCATTTTTATGCATAAACTCATCCGGGGTACAAGTGATTAGGTGAGAATGGCTCTACACACACACACTTGAGGAATTGAAATGAAGCGAAACTAATCTTTAAGATAAAATTCTTGATCAAGTGCATTATTTTGAAGTTTTCCTTGGGTTATAATTAAGTACAATCTTTGAGGCCTATTTGCAAGATAAAGCAGTTGTGTGTTTTAATTTTTCTCTGATTCTGTTTTGGTTTAGTTTTGTTTCGAATCATTTTAGTTGCTCGAGGACTAGCAAAGTCTAAGTGTGGGGGAATTTGATAGGTGTCTATTTATGTATTACTTTTTATCAATTCGTCCATGTTTCTTTGCTATATTCCTTGGTATTTTTATGTTTTTGTGTGGTTTTGATGTTTGTAGGAGTTTTGGAGCACCTTGCACAAAAATGGAGTAAAACCCTTCATTTTCACCTCTGCTAGTCAACCATCTTCTCGGATTTAATTGTATTGATATACAATGAACCCTATGACATATTATATACCGTTGGAAAGCTCTCGAAGTCTATTTTCTGGAGAAATTTACGGTTTATAAATCCATTCAGTGTACCAAAAGTTGTGATCAAAACAGTGTGAGATGTATAGAAATATAATTCCACAAGCACTGTAGCATGTATAATACGGGGCACTGTAGCAAGTACTGTAGCAGAGTATTTAAACACATTTTAGGGTTTTATTTTCATAACTTGAAGAGGGGAGAACGTGTTGGAGGCTTAAGCTCTGGAATTCTTTCATCTCTTGGAGTTCTTGAAGGAGAAAGGAAGCTTGGAAAGAGGAAGAACTACAATCCAAAGAGAATTACATCAATTTGCTAAGTTTTTCCCTTCCCTTTCATTTTCTGGAATGTCTCCATGTTGTATTGTATTTACCACGTTCTTAAACATGTGTAACTGAATCTGAATTGGTTGAGGGTGATTTCAAAGCCCCTGATATGGTTTTTGTAAGTTGATTGTGTAAGGAATTGTTTTCCAATTCTCTAATTGAAGTTGCTTGTATTCTCCCATATTTAATGCTTATGATTGCTTGCTGATTGTATTTGAGTGGCCAACTGAATATAATCTGGTTGTGATTTATTGCTAGACTAGAAATCTCGATCCGTAATTGTCTTGAATTTCTAATACTTAGTAGCAAAATTGTGATCAGAGATTGCAATTGGAGAATACAACCTAAGTTAAATAATCCAAACTTGTGTGTTTATTGCTTAGATCAACTATCTTTCTCATCGTAATGCGTCCATTGAATTAAATTTAGAGAGCTTGTTCTAGGTTGTTTAATGGATAGAGATTAAATAAAGAGCCTGTTTTATTTAACAACAAAGTAAGGAAAGATTGGGATAAAAGAGCTTGTTGTTATCTACGGTTGATAATTTCAATGGTGTAATTGGATGACAATTCTACGATTAATTCTCAAATCCATATCTTGTGGTAGAGAAGGATCCCTTAACCAGATTTCTCTCATTGATCTTTATTCAAATTAACTTCTGTTTTGTTATTCTTAATTTGCATTCTTATTTCATTTAGTTAATCATTCAACAAAACCCCCCCATTTAGTTATGTCTCTTAGAAAATACCCAAATTCAATTAGAATCATCCTCGTGGGAACGATATCTACTTATCACTTTATTACTTGTGCGACTAGTATACTTGCTAGTTTCGAACGCATTAAGTTTTTGGCGCCGTTGCCGGGGATTGATTTTCTAATCGATTTGTTATTTTGTTTTCATTGTTGATTCATATTTTCTTTGTTTTTCTTTTTCTGATTGTTTGTGTTTAGATAACATGGCAGTAAACTTCTATCAATTCAGTAGCGGATTTGAGCCACAAGTACCATGGAGAGTACATGTAACACGGTGCACACTAAAAAGGAGGGGACGATCTGGGAACATTGAACAACAACTTCCAAAACCAGCACATAGCTCATATTTAAAGATTGGGAATGACTACACTTCTCTCATGGAGGTAAGGGTCTCTCACAACTGTTTGGAAACGGGGTTCCTGTGAGGTTAGGAAATTCTTTAGTGAGTTAACCAAAGAAAAGGGACGTATACAAAAGTAGTGCATCGAGAATAGGGTAGTGATAGGGACAGGTGGTGGTGCGTGTCAAGTTGGCTTATTAAGCTCACTGGCCAAGATGGCCTAAAGCATTTCCCCCAAGATCATGCAAAAACCAGGCCTAGGATTTCGCCTTGAGTGACCATCAAACAAGTTCTAGAATTCATTGAAATCTGAAGAAACATTTATATTTCATAAACTTTCTCTAAGTGAACAAATAACTCAGTGATAATAGCTCAGTGCTCAATGTTGCGCAAGGAATCCAAAGCAAAGCGAAAACCAATAAACATTTCAAGCACACAGATCCATGCATCATTTATCATTTTCCAAGAGTTATTCTTAATTCAATCATTATCTTATCATTGACCCACAAAATGCAAGAAAAGAGGTACGTGGCGTTGTTACACCTGAGTCAAGGTTGTATATTTCAACAATCCTTAGGACCAGTAGCCCGCAGACTTAAGGTTTCCAGCCTATATACCTTTATTATGAAAGAACAAAACAACAAACAAGACACTTCAAACAACATGAAATAAACAAACTACAGATTTATTGAGAGAGAATGCGTTTCAAGAGTTAAGAAAACCCCATATTCTGCCATTCTCAGGTTTTTCCACAATGTTTTTTTTTCGAATCGAAACTGATAAAGACAAAAACACACAACAACTCGAAATTACATAAAACTAAACTTACTCAGAAAATAATAAAGTCCAACAAATCAGCAAACGCAAACAAGTCAGTTAGAATGGATCTAAAAAGTTTAGAATTTAGCCTCCTTATTCAGCCATTATGGATTAAAGAAATCCAGAATGCGTTTCAAGAGAACTTGAACTTTTTAAGCCACTACTCTAAAAGCCAAGATTAGAAAATATTACCTGGGGTGAAAGAAACAACCTGAAAAACTCAAAAGAATGACATAAAAAAAAAAAACTCAAATAAACACAACAAAGAGAAAGCAAACGAAAATGAAGCAAACCAGCAGATAAAGATTACAGATGGAGCGTTAAATCCAGTTTACGCCTCTTATTGCCTTCTCCAAACCAATCTATCCGAGATATTGTTGGATCAGGCGAATAGACGAAGGCTTGTAATTTGTCAATTAACTCCCCTGCAGTTGAAGCTGTAACCAGGATTTGCCTCGCCGACTGTGAGATGAAGTTTTTTTCTACTGCTTGATCAAGCAAAGACAACAAACCATCAAAAAAATTATTGACATTTAACAAACCAATGGGTTTTTTATGGATGTTTAGCTGTGTCCAAGAGGTGATTTGAAATATCTCCTCTAATGTACCATAACCACCGGGCAAAGCTATAAATGCATCAGATTTAATGACCATATGTGCAATACGCTCATGCATACTAGAAACCTGTAACTCTTCCCCCAAGGGGTTGCCTACGATATCTCGTACAGCTAATGGTTTAGGGATAATGCCGAGAACTTTGCTCCCTCCTAGGGATGCAGCTGTTGACACACACCCCATTAACCCAAGACTACCCCCTCCATAGATCAAATTAATACCTCTCGCAGCTAATGTCCTACCAAGATCAAGAGCTGCTGTGGTAAACTCTCCATCTTTACCAAATTGCGATCCGCAAAATACGCATATATTGCGGAATCGCCGAATTGGTGTTTCCTCCATTTCTACAAGTGCTCTAATCTTGTGTAAGACACGTTAGATATTATGCTTTTCAATTGCAAGACAGGTTATGGAATGACATATGAAAATATGCAGAATGTATATATACACCCATAAAACTCTCAAATTTTTGACACATGGGGACATACTTTCGGTGGGGGTTGCTCGATGCAGATTTATCACCCCAAGATTTGAAAAAATGAGATATGCTTTCGGCGAGGTTTGACAAAACCTACACACTTGTCTCCCACATGAAGCATGGAAAATGGAGATACACTTTCGGTGGAGGTTGACAAAACCTCCACACTTGTCTCCCACGTGTAGCATGAAAAGTAAAGATATACTTTCGGCTGAGGTTGACAAAACCTCCACAGTTGTCTTCCACGTGTGCTTATATCATGGGGTAGTCATCTGGTTTGTCAAAAAGAAAACTTGAAATTAAAACAAACAAAGTCAACAAACAATAACAACACAAAAACAAAATTGATAATCAGATCAAACGAAACAAGAAAGAAATAAAATTCGACAACAACAACACACATTCAAATATACAAGTATTTTTGATTGTGGCTCACATCTTCCTCTGGTTTTACGTCCAGTAACGGCTGAAACGCCTTCTATGAGTCGGGGATTTGCTTCCCATCCAGTTTTCTTATCAACTGGCAAACAGGGTCGTTTTTAGTCAGATTCCCTAGACTATAACACTGCAATTCATCACGAAATTGTGTCCATTGATTAAGCAATTCACGCTGAACAAGTCCACAAGAATGTGACTCGAGAGTTAACAAACATTATCCAGCGACTCATTACTCAAACCATTCTTAATAAATGAAAGTTTATCTTCTCTATTCCTGGACGCAAAACCTAATGAACGACAAGTCTGGTTACAATTCCATCTATCACATTTATAACATACTTGTAACCTTTTCGCTCTTCGCCTCTTGGCGTAGTAGCTCTTTCCTAGACCAGGCATGTATTTTGCGAGATTAATGTCCGGCTCACCGGACAATCTCATCTTGGCTTCGATAAGCCATCGGATATCAGCAGGCACATTTAGGAGCATCAACGCCCAAAGTCTAGTCATCCGTACTTTATAAATTTTAAACACACATTTTGAGGAAGTGAAGGGAAATATTTACGAAGGTTCGACAGAAAGATATCGGCATCCATTGAAGAGAAGAAAAGAAGAGATATTACCGATAATGTGATTGAGTCTGTTCTTCTCCAAGATATGCACGTTTCAAACCTTCGGGCAATGGTTTCAACTCCCCTTCGAATGTTTCCCCAAGCTGTTGCACAAATGAATTCGAAGTACGAAATAATCAAATTAAACAAAGGAAGGAAAAGAAAAGAGTAGAGACGAAACTAAAGACACATAAAAGAGATATGATGCGTTCGAAACTAGCAAGTATACTAGTCGCACAAGTAATAAAGTGATGAGTAAGATATCGTTCCCACGAGGATTGATTCTAATTGAATTTGTTATTTGAAAGCAAAAACAGAATAAACGGGGGGTTTTTTGTTGATTGATTAACTAGATGAAATATTAATGCAAGTAAAGAATAACACAATGCTAAGTTAATTTGAGTAAAAATCAATGAGAGTAACCTGGTTAAAGGATCATTCTCTACCACAAGATATGGATTTGCGAATTAATCATAGAATTGTCATCCAATTACACCATTGAAATTATCAACCGTAGATAACAACAAGCTCTGTTATCCCAATCTTTCCTTACTTTGCTGTTAAACAAAACAGGCTCTTTATTTAATCTCTATCCATTAAACAACCTAGAACAAGCTCTCTAAATTTAATTCAATGGATGCATTATGAAAAGAAAGACAGTTTGATCTAAGCAATAAACACACAAGCTCGGATTATTTAACTTAGGTTATATTCTCCAATTGCAATCTCTGATCACAATTTTGCTACTAATGATTAGAAATTCAAGACAATTACGGATAAAGATTTCTAGTCTAGCAATAGACAATATCCAGATTATATTCAGTTGGCCAACCAAATACAATCCAGCAAGCAATCATAAGCATTAAACATGGGAAAATACAAGCAACTTCAATTAGAGAATTGGATAACAATTCCTTGCACAATCATTTCACAAAAACCATATCAAGGCTTTGAAATCACCCTCAACCAATTCAGATTCAGTTACACATGTTTAAGAACGTGGTAAATACAATACAACATGGAGACATTCCAGAAAATGAAAGGGAAGGGAAAAACTTAGCCAATTTGATGTAATTCTCTTTGGATTGTAGTTCTTCCTCTTTCCAAGCTTCCTTTCTCCTTCAAGAACTCCAAGAGATGAAAGAATTCCAGAGCTGCAGCCTCTACAACGTTCTCCCCTCTTCAAGTTATGAAAATAAAACCCTAAAATGTGTTTAAATACTCGGCTACAGTGACTTGCTACAGTGCCCCGTATTATACATGCTACAGTGACTTGTGGAATTATATTTCTATACATCTCACACTGTTTTGATTAGAACTTTTGGTACACTGAATGGATTTAAAAACCGTAAATTTCTCCAGAAAATAGACTTCGAGAGCTTTCCAACGGTATATAACATGTCATCGGGTTCATTGTATATCAATACAATTAAAACAGAGAAGATCACTGACTAGCAGAGGTGAAAATGAAGGGTTTTACTCCATTTTTGTGCAAGTTGCTCCAAAACTCCTACAAACATCAAAACCACACAAAAACATAAAAATACCAAGGAATATAGCAAAGAAACATGGACGAATTGATATAAAAGTAATACATAAATAGACACCTATCAAATTCCCCCACACTTAGACTTTGCTAGTCCTCGAGCAACTAAAATGATACGAAACAAAACTAAACCGAAACAGAATCAGAGAAAAATTAAAACACACCAATGCTTCAACTTGCAAATAGGCCTCAAAGATTGTACTTAATTATAACCCAAGGAATACTTCAAAATAATGCACTTGATCAAGAATTTTATCTCCAAAATTAGTTTCGCTTCACTTCAATTCCTCAATTGTGTGTGTGTAGAGCCATTCTCACCTAATCACTTGTAACCCGGATGAGTTTATGCATAAAAATGAATCATATTTAATTGTGAAGATGTGCGTATAAATAAACTCCATAGGCTTGCTTTTCAAGTCACTCTCCACTAATGTAGACATGCACAACACCAAAGATCAAGTGGGACTTTATTAAGCTTGTAACGTTTGGCTTGGGTGAAGGTATGATAAAGGATAATAATTAGGCTCAAATCACCCACAAACACATAAAAACATTCAATATTATGTGGAGCTCAAGCCCATGACATAAAAAATCATTCTATTCATCAAAGACTCTCCCAAATTATTCGACCACTCGAACTCTCTTTTTTTTTCCTTTTTTTTTGCTTTTTTCTTTTTTTTTTTAGAAAGCAAAAGAAACTACACCCCACACTTTGTTGTTTCATTCTTTTTAAGAACGCCCAAGGGTATAGAACTCTTTTTTTTTCTTTTTTTTTTTACTGCAATTCCACTCCCCCACACTTAAACAATACATTGTCCTCAATGTTTAAGTACGTGGAAGATAAGTACAGATTTTTTTCTCTTTTTTTTTTTTTTTTTTAAAAACATAATAAAACTCACTTGCATTGCTCATGGCACAATCCAACCTCCTCTAACTTCCCGAAACCAGAACATAGCTCAAAATGTAATTGCGAATGATTTACATGCGCATAGGTAAGGGATAAACTGTTTGGAACAAATTCAATGGAGGTTAGGAAATCTTTTAGTGAGTTAATAAAGAAAAAGGTTTACAGAGGCTCAAAAGGGTAACTAGGGATCAATTTCAGTCAAGGTTTGCTCTGAAGGCTCAAACGGTCCAAAGATGACCTAAATCATTTCCCTAATGTTGCACAGTCTAGGATTTCGCCTCGAGTGACCATCAAACAAGTTCTAAAATTCATTAAAATCTGAAGAAACACTTAAATTACAAAAACTTTCTCTAAGTAAATAAATAACTCAGTGATAATGGCTCGGTGCTCAATTTTGTGCAAGGAATCAAAGGTAAAGCAAAAACTAATTAACATTTCAAGTACAAAGATCCATGCATCATTTATCATTTTCCAAGAGTTATTCTTAATTCAATCATTATCTTATCATCGACCCACAAAATGCAAGAAAAGAGGTACGTGGCGTTGTTAAACCTGAGTCAAGATTGTATATTTCAACAATCCTTAGGACCAGTAGCCCGCAGACTTAAGGTTTCCAGCCTATATACCTTTATTATGAAAGAACAAAACAAGATACAAGACACTTCAAAAAACATGAAATAAACAAACTACAGATTTATTTCGAGAGAATGCGTTTCAAGGGTAAAGAAACCCCATATTCTGCCATTCTCAGGTTTTTCCACAATTGTTTTTTTTTTTAAATCAAAACTGATAAAGATAAAACACATAACAACTCTAAATTACGCAAAACTAAACTCACTCATAAAATAACAAAGTTCAACAAGTCAGCAAACAAAAACAAGTTAGTTAGAATTGGTCTACAAAGTTTAGAAGTTAGCCTCCTTATTCAGCCATTATGGATTGAAGAGATCCAGAATGCGTTTCAAGAGAACTTGAACTTTTTAAGCCACCACTCTAAAAATCGAGATTAGAAAATATTACTGGGACGAAAGAAATAACCTAAAAAAAAAAAAAAAGCTTCAACAAGGAAACGACATGTGGTGGGAAAATCTCAAATAAACACACTAAAAAGAAAGCAAACAAAAACGAAGCAAACCAGCAAATAGAGATTACAGATGGAGGGTTAAATCCAGTTGACGCCTTTTGTTGCCTTCTCCAAAACAATTTATCCGAGCCATTGTTGGATCAGGTGAATAGACGAATTCTTGTAATTTGTCAATTAACTTCCCTGCAGTTGAAGCTGTAACCAGGATTTGCCTCGCCGACTGTGAGATGAAGTTTTTTTCTACTGCTTGATCAAGAAAAGACAACAAACCATCAAAAAAATTACTGACATTTAACAAACCAATGGGTTTCCGATGGATGTTTGTGTGCCCAAGAGGTGGATTGAAAATATATCCCTAATGTACCATAGCCACGGGCCAAAAGCTATAAAATGCATCAGATTTAATGACCATATGTGCAATCCGCTCATGACAGCTAGAGACCCTGTAACCTTCCCCGATTGTATTGGCCTTACGAATCTCGCCCAGGCTAATGTGTTTAGGGATTAATGCCGAGAACTTTACTTCCTCCCAAGATGCAGCTATCGACACCACCCCATTAACCCAGGACTACCCCCTCCATAAATCAAATGAATACCCCTCGCAGCTAATGTCCTACCAAGATCAAGAGCTGCTGTTGTAAACTCTCAATCTTTACCAAATTGCGATCCACAAAATACGCATATATTTTGGAATCGCCGAATTGGTGCTTTCTCCATTTCTAAAAGTGCTCTAAACTTGTGTAAGACAATGATGTACGTTAGGTATTATGCGATTCAAGTGCAAGACAGTTATAAAATGACATTTCAAAATATGCAGCATGGATATATACACACGTAAAACTCTCAAATTTGACACATGGGGACATAATTTCGGTGGGGGTTGCTCGATGCAGATTATCGCCCCGAGATTTGAAAAAATAGATATGTTTTCGGTGGGGTTTGACAAAACCTCCACACTTGTCGCCCACGTGTGCATGAAAAAATGGAGATAAACTTTCGGTGGGGTTTGAAACAAAATAACGCCACAATGTCTCCCACATGAAGCATGAAAAGTAAAGATATACTTTTTTTGTCGGAGGTTGGACAAAACCTCCCACTTGATCTTCCCAAGTGTGTCCTATATCATGGGGGTAGTCATATGGTTTGTCAAAAAGAAAACTTGAAATTAAACAAACAAAATCAACAAACAACAACAACACAAAAACAACATGATAATCAGATCAAACGAAACAAGAAGAAAATAAAATTCGACAACAACAACACACATTCAAATATACAAGTAGTTGTGATTGTGGCTCACATCTTCCTCTGGTTTTACGTTTAGTAACGGCTGAAACGCCTTCTATGAGTCGGGGATTTGCTTCCCATCCAGTTTTCTTATAAACTGGCAAACAGGGTCGTTTTTTGTCAGATTCCCTAGACTATAACACTGCAATTCATCACGAAATTGTGTCCATAGATTAAGCAATTCACGCTGAACAAGTCCACAAGAATGTGACTCAAGAGTTAATAAAACATATCCAGCGACTCATTACTCAGAACATTCTTAATAAATGATAGTTTATCTTCTCTATTTCTGGACACAAAACCTAATGAACGACAAGTCAGGTTACAATTCCATCTAGCACATTATAACATACTTGTAACCTTTTCGCTCTTCGCCTCTTGGCGTAGTAGCTCTTTCCTAGACCAGGCATGTATTTTGCGAGATTAATGTCCGGCTCACCGGACAATATCACCTTGGCTTCGATAAGCCATCGGATATCAGAGGACATAGGAGACATCAATGCCCAAATTCTAGTCATCCGTACTTTATAAATTTTAAACACAGCATTTTGAGGAAGTGAAGGGAAATATGTACGAAGGTTCGATAGAAAGATATCAGCATCCATTGAAGAGAAGAAAAGGAGAGATATTACCGATAATGCGATTGAGTTTGTTCTTCTCCCAGATATGCACGTTTCAAACCTTCGAACAATGGCTTCAATTCTTATTTCGGTGTTTCCTCAATCTGTTGCACAAATGAGCTCAAAGTATAGAATAATCAAATTAAACAAAAGGAAGGAAAAGAAAAGAGCAGAAACGAAACTAAAGACACATAAAAGAGATAACAACACGATAGCAAACAAAAGTCAAAAACAAGTAAAAAAAATATAAAAAAAAATAAGACAGATGGCAAAGAGAGATAAAACCTGGTCAATTTGATGGTCTACGAAAGGAATCTCCTCGAGACACAAAAATTGATCATTATTACCTTATTTATTTTTCTTTTCTTTTTTTATTTATTTTTCAAAAACATTGGGTTGCCTCCCAATAAGCGCTTGGTTTAACGTCCTCAACCCGACGTTGGTTCCATCATGGCAGGGTCCAATCTCTGTTGTGCTTCTCTAGTGGGCTTGGACCCTTCTTTCCACAAGAAATGGTGCACGCATATGGCTGGGCCTTGGATGTGAGCACTTGTCCACCCAATAGTCGTTTTGTGATCTCTAAGTATTTGGACGAGTTTCACTTCTTGTATTGGTGCAAGGCCCATTTCTATTATAATTGGCAAAGTACCATTCTCGCCCAAGAATCCATGATTCAAATGATCTGGAAGTGACTTAAGCTCCATGGTATTGGCCTTCATCACAGAATGAAAAAGTTTCTCATTAGATAAAGACAATTCAAAATACGAAACATCATACCTGCTTATGGCTATGGCTATAGTCTCATCTAAGCTTGCCAGAGCTTCTTTCACTTCTTTAGACACTTGTATCAAAATTCTTGATTCCTTAGAATTTTCTGTCCCTATGTGCTCACTAATATCTACATCCAATCCATTTTTGCAAGTTAACTCAAAACATTGTTGTGGCAGAGAATCAGGAACGTCAACTACAAAAACAGAATATAAGTCACTAGGGCACCTCATTGCCTCAAAAATATTGAAACGGATCACCTTGCCACCAAACACTATGGTGAGAGTGCCATCATGAACATCAATCTTGGTTCAGCAGTTTTCGAGAATGGTCTCTCTATAAGAATCGGTGTTGGATTAGGAGATGTCTTATCCTCTATTTCAAGAACATAACAGTCTACTGGGAAATTCAATTGATTCACCTGCACAAGCACATCTTCCACAACTCTTTTGGTATAAGCATTAAAACGATCAGCAATTTGAATGGTAATACCAATTTCCGCAAAAGGTCCAAGATTTAAAGAAGCATAAATAGAATATGGCATGACATTAATAGATGCTCCTAAATCTAACATAGCTCTTTCAAACTTGGTATTACCAATGGTGCATGGAATGATGAACATACCTGGATCTTTGCATTTCGGAGGAATTTTTCTTTGCAATACAGCTGAAACATCTTCCCCCACACTTAATTTCTCATTTCTTTTTAACTTTCTTTTGCTGGTGCATAACTCCTTGAGACATTTTGTATAATGAGGTACTTGCTCGATAGCATCCAGAAGTGGTATATTTACCTCGATTTTGTGAGAAGTTTCCAGGAATTTCTTGTTCTTGTTCCTCCTTCGATTTTGCAAATCTACTAGGAAAAAGTGGAGGAGAAACATATGAAGGAATGGGAGTTATAGGATTTACCTGAGAAGTCAGTGTTTTGTTCATGATGGAAGTGGTGTTATCTCCTTCATCAGTTTGTGATTTCTTTGGTAGGACATCTAATTGCTCTTCATTTTGCAAAGTTATTGCACAAGAATTCTCTTGTGGATTGATCACCGTTTGACAAGATAATTCTTCTGAGCCTTGGCCCTCGAATTTGCTCATGCTAGTGGCCAATTGTCCCATTTGATTTGCGAGGTTTTGGATACTTGCCCCAGTTTCCTGCTGGAATTGCATTGTGTAGTGGCAAGTGCATTAACAATATCCTGGAGTGACATACCTGAGTTTTCTGGAGCTGGTTGTGATGCTGGTTGTGGCATTGGTGGTGGGTGTATTTGAAAAGGTTGCTGCACTCTAGGTTGATTGAAACCTTGTGGCCGATTTGGTATCACATTTGGAGTGATTGGTTGATGATTCCAGTAACTGAAATTATGTTGATCTTCCCATCCAGCATTGTAAGTGCTAGAGAAAGGATCATACCATTGCCTCGTTTGTCCTGGAAATCCAACCATGGCATTGGCTTGTTCCATATATTCTTCTTGTAAAGTTGGATACATGTCGATTGGATGCTCCATCGTAGAATATATCCCACATTCATAAGATTTTTGCATATCTCCTCCAGTCATGTTTTCCACAAGAGAGGTTAGCTCAGAAAGTTGTTGTTCAATGTTCTGAGTGCTTACCTCATTTACTCTCCATGGTACTTGTGGCTCAAATCCGCTACTAAATTGATAGAAGTTTACTGCCATGTTGTCTAAACACAAACAATCAGAAAAAAAAAACAAAGAAAATATGAATCAACAATGAAAACAAAATAACAAATCGATTAGAAAATCAATCCCCGGCAACGGCGCCAAAAACTTGATGCGTTCGAAACTAGCAATATACTAGTCGCACAAGTAATAAAGTGATAAGTAAGATATCGTTCCCACGAGGATTGATTCTAATTGAATTGTTATTTCCAGCAACAATAAACTAAACAGGGGGGAATTTTTGTTGAATGCTTTACTAAATGAAATAAGAATGCAAGTAAAGAATAACAAAACAGAAAGTAAATTTGAATGAAAAAATCAATGGGAGAAAGCTGGTTAAGGGATCCTTCTTTACCACAAGATATGGATTTGCGAATTAATTGTAGAATTGTCATCTAATTACAGAATTGAAGTTATCAACCGTAGATAATAACAAGCTCTATTACCCCAATCTTTCCTTACTTTGTTGTTAAATAAAACAAGCTCTTTATTTAATCTCTATCCATTAAACAACCTAGAACAAGCTCTCTAAGTTTAATTCAATAGAAGCATTACGATGAGAAAGATAGGTTGATATAAGCAATAATCACACAAGTTCAGATTATTTAACCTAGATTGTATTTTCCAATTGCAATCTCTGATCACAATTTTGCTACTAATGATTGGAAATTCGTGACAATTACGGATCAAGATTTCTAATCTAGCAATAGACAACAACAGATTATATTCAGTTGGCCATTCCAAATACAATCAGTAAGCAATCATAAGCATTAGATATGGGAAAATACAAGCAACTTCATTTAGAGAATTGGATAACTATTTCTTACACAATCAACTCACAAAATCCATATCAAGGGCTTTGAAATCACCCTCAGCCAATTCAAATTTAATTACACATATTCAATCAGAATAACAAATACAATACAGAGAAATTTCAGAATTGAAAAGGAAAGAAAGAACTTAGCAAATTCTTTGAAAATCTTCTTTGTAGATGAATCTTATTGGAATTGTAGTTCCTCCTCTTTCAAAATCTTCTTTCTCCTTCAAGAACTCCAAGGGATGAGAGAAATCCAGAAATGCAGCCTCCTCCCACGTTTTCTCCTCTTCAAGTTATGAAAATAAAACCCTAAAATGTGTTTAAATACTCTGCTACAGTGACTTGCTACAGTGCCCCGTATATACATGCTACAGTGCTTGTGGAATTATATTTCTATACACCTCACACTGTTTTGATTACAACTTTTGGTACACTGAATGGATTTATAAACCGTAAATTTCTCCAGAAAATAGACTTCGAGAGCTTTCCAACGGTATATAACATGTCATCGGGTTCATGTATATCAATACAATTAAATCCGAGAAGATCACTGACTAGCAGAGGTGAAAATGAAGGGTTTTACTCCATTTTTGTGCAAGTTGCTCCAAAACTCCTACAAACATCAAAACCACACAATAACATAAAAATACCAAGGAATATAGCAAAGAAACATGGACGAATTGATATAAAAGTAATACATAAATAGACACCTATCAAAGATAAACCGGTTTCAACTATATGTCAATGTCGTCTTCCAACTATACCTATTATTTGTGGTGTATAAGGTGGTGAGACTAGGTGCTGAATACCTAATTGAAGAATTATGTTTTTAAGACCATAGTACTTAGTACTACCGTCAGAATAAATTGTACGAATAGATGTATTAAAATAATTTTCCACCAAGTTTTTAAATTGAGCAAAAATTATTGGAACTTCAGATTTAAGTTTGATGCAAAACAACCATGTATATTTGGTAAAATGATCCACAAACGCAAAATAATATTTAGAGTGATCATGTACAGTGACAGGCGCAGGACCCCAAACATCAATAAAAATTAAATCAAGAGGTCTATTGCTAGAAAGTGTATTATTGAAAATTGAAGTCTATGACTTTTATTGGAAAGACATGAATCACAATACGAAAAAGCGTTGGACCCAAAAACAGGAATAGATTGATCTGATAAAATTTGGTTGAGAACGCAAGTAGAAGGATGAGCCAACCGTGAATGCCATTGGGATAATGAGATTATGGTGTGAATAAAAGCATGTGGTGTGGACTGTAGGGAGGAAAATCGCAGCCACTCATAGAGATGCCCATTACTCCATCCTTTGATGAGAGGTGCCCCCATACTCAGATCCTTCACAACAAATTCATAAGGAAAGATTTCAATAGATGTGTGATTATTTTTACAAAATTGTGAAACAGAAATAAGATTCCTTTTGATCGAAGGAGCACACAAAACATTACGTAGTTGAAACTTGGATTTAGGAGTAAAGAGATAGGCAAAACTTGCATGAGTAATATGTACACCAGATCCATCACCAATCGTTACCTCTATATTCAGAATGAATAGCCAAATTTTGAAGATCAAATGTAATGTGATGAGAAGCATCTAAGTCGAGTACCCAATTAGAATTGGAATTGGCAGATTCTCCATGAGCAAAATGTGCTTGAGGTTCATAGGCAATATTGGAACAAGAGTGACACTGCTTGGCTGAGTGACCAGCTCGATCATAGAGTTGACAGATCACACGTGGCTGACCGTGAGTGGGTGACCTCCATTGATAAGTGGTGCAAGAAGAATTGGAGTGGCCACTATGAGTATTATTAAATCACGAAGTAAGAGAATTGGAGGTCTGTGAAGTCCGTTGATTATTGTGATGACCATGATTGCGAGAGAACCCATTTGAATTGTTTCGGTTTCGGTCACCTAAGTTGGTATTGGAATGTTGAGTGAATTGAGCAGTGAAATTGGGCACATTAGATTTTCGATCATCAAGTTTAAAAAGGAGTTCATGATCCATTAATTTTTCATGCAACTCCTTAAAGCTAATAGCATTAGACCTGGCACGCACAGCAGCATTAATCTCTTTGAAATCGCATGTCAGTCCATTTAGTACATGATGAACAATTTCATCTTCCGTTAATGGGTGGCCAATAAGGGCAAGATCATCAGTGATTGTTTTAATAGATTGCATATATTCAGATACTGTTTTGCCTTCTTTGGATGTCTTGGCTAAAAGATCCCGGAGAGTGAGATATCGAGTCCGCGATCTATTGGCAGATGTGTCATGAAGTTTATGCAAAGCTTCGGCTGCTGTTTTTATTCTATTGAGAGAGGCCTGAATTGAGAAGTTGATGAAGAAGAGATAGCATGCCAGATAAGGGCATCCTGACGAAGCCACTTGCGATGATCTGGATTAACAACAACCTGGTCCTGAAATATGACGTAGGCAGGAGGACAAGGAAAAGTGCCATCTAGATATCCATTAAGATCATATCCTAGCATAAGGCTTTGCAGTTGAGTGTGCCATGTAGGAAAATTATCAGGCGTTAATTTGAGAGGCAATTGTGTGGAGGCGTTGATGGATACAATTTCAGTAATATGGGATAGTGGGGAATTAACAGATGATGGAGTACTACCTGTAACTTCTTTGCTAACAGTTGAAGTAGACATGATAAAAAAAATGGAGGATCGAAAGAAAGCTTGTTAGAGCGGGAATGCTCTGATACCATATAGAAGCTTGCTAGGAAAGAGGAAGCTTGAATAATTTTATTATACAAAGAGTAATATATACAAATGTGACAATGATAGAAAAGGCAACAAGTAATAACAGGAAAACATTAAGGAGTAATTACAACAGAGAAATCCTAATTACAGTTGTATAAAATAAGTTATTTCCTGAAATAATCAATCAATCAATATTATGCCTTAATACTCTCCCCTGGAATTCCACTCTCAAATCCTTTTTCCCTCTTCCCCATCAGTTTTTCATTTATGTATGAAAATCCCCTCTCTAACAAGTGAGAACCACTACCTTTTCTTTATCTTTATTTATATTCTCTACCATGTTACCTTATCCAAATCCCAAGCTCATATCACATTTCTATGTAATCTTATACAAAATCTTATTCTATGCCACCTCATCTTATCCATTCGTATGGGATTTGTTTTATTTTGGGCTTCTTAGCATTTTATCTTTGAGTTGTTCTATTCAGCCTTCACTTCCTAACTCTTCATCCTCCACTTTTATTTTTAAATTTTTAAAACAATTTTACTTTGGATGAAATCACTAAAGAAAAAAAAATAATTCTAAACTTTTATAAACCCTAATTCTCTCAAGCAAGTCTTTGAACACTAACTTGATTTGATAAGTATAAATTATTTTTCAAATCATGGACAAATTACTCTTGAATTTTTTCTAATTCATAAATTAGGATTGATGCGGTCAATCATATTTTATTTTGTGAAAAAAA
>SNVD02003318.1:0-17390 GCA_013180625.2 Boswellia sacra
AAAAGAAACAACATGAAAAATCTCAAATAAACACACTAAAAAGAAAGCAAACAAAAACGAAGCAACCAGCAAATAGAGATTACAGATGGAGGGTTAAATCCAGTTGACGCCTTTTGTTGCCTTCTCCAAACCAATTTATCCGAGCCATTGTTGGATCAGGTGAACAGACGAATTCTTGTAGTTTGTCAATTAACTCTCCTGCAGTTGAAGCTGTAACCAGCATTTGCCTTGCTGACGGTGAGATGAAATTTTTGTCTACAGCTTGATCAAGAAAGGACAACAAACCATCAAAAAACTTATTAACATTTAACAAACCAATGGGTTTCCGATGGATGTTTAGCTGTGCCCAAGAGGTGATTTGAAATATCTCCTCTAATGTACCATAACCACCCGGCAAAGCTATAAATGCATCGGACTTAACAACCATATGTGCAATACTCTCATGCATACTAGAGACCTGTAACTCTTCCCCGATTGTGTTGCCTACGATATCTCGTACAGCTAATGGTTTAGGGATAATGCTGAGAACTTTGCTTCCTCCTAAGGATGCAGCCGTCGACACACACCCCATTAACCCAAGACTACCCCCTCCATAAATCAAATTAATACCCCTCACAGCTAATGTCCTACCAAGATCAAGAGCTGCTGTGGTAGACTCTCCATCTTTACCAAATTGCGATCCGCAAAATACGCATATATTACGGAATCGCCGAATTGGTGTTTTCTCCATTTCTACAAGTGCTCTAATCTTGTGTAAGACACGTTAGATAGTATGCTTTTCAATTGCAAGACAGGTTATGGAATGACATATGAAAATATGCAGAATGTATATATACACCCATAAAACTCTCAAATTTTGACACATGGTGACATACTTTCGGTGGGGGTTGCTCGATGCAGATTTATCGCCCCAAGATTTGAAAAAATGAGATATGCTTTCGGCGAAGTTTGACAAAACCTACACACTTGTCTCCCACGTGAAGCATGGAAAATGGAGATACACTTTCGACGGGGGTTGACAAAACCCCCACACTTGTCTCCCACGTTAACTTATGCCATAGGGTAGTCATATGGTTTGTCAAAAAGAAAACTTGAAATTAAAACAAACAAAATCAACAAATAACAACACAAAAACAACATTGATAATTAGATCAAACGAAACAAGAAAAAAAATTCTACAACAACAACACACATTCAAATAGACAAGTAGTTGTGGTTGTGGCTCACATCTTCCTCTGGTTTTACGTCCAGTAACGGCTGAAACGCCTTCTATGAGTCGGGGATTTGCTTCCCATCCAGTTTTCTTATAAACTGGCAAACAGGGTCGTTTTTAGTCAGATTCCCTAGACTATAACACTGCAAGTCATCACGATATTGTGTCCACAGATTAAGTAATTCACGCTGAACAAGTCCACAAGAATGTGACTCGAGAGTTAACAAAACATTATCCAGCGACTCATTACTCAAACCATTCTTAATAAATGAAAGTTTATCTTCTCTATTCCTTGACGCAAAACCTAATGAACGACAAGTCTGGTTACAATTCCATCTAGCACATTTATAACATACTTGTAACATTTTCGCTCTTAGCCTCTTGGCGTAGTAGCTCTTTCCTAGACCAGGCATGTATTTTGCGAGATTAATGTCCGGCTCACCGGACAATTTCACCTTGGCTTTGATAAGCCATTGGATATCAGCAGGCACATTTAGGAGCATCAATGCCCAAAGTCTAGTCATCCGTACTTTATAAATTTTAAACACAGCATTTTGAGGAAGTGAAGGGAAATATTTACGAAGATTCGATAGAAAGATATCAGCATCCATTGAAGAGAAGAAAAGGAGAGATATTACCGATAATGCGATTGAGTTTGTTCTTCTCCCCGATATGCACGTTTCAAACCTTCGAACAATGGCTTCAACTCCCGTTTGAATGTTTCCTCAAGTTGTTGCACAACTGAACTCGAAGCACGGAATAATCAAATTAAACACAAGAAAAGAAAAGAAAATAGAGACACATAAAAGAAATAAAAACACAAGAGCAAATGAAAGTAAAAAACAAACAACAAAGCAAATGAGACAAATGGCAAAGAGAGATAAAACCTGATCAATTATAATAGCCCATGAGAGGAATCTCCTCGAAACACAAAAAATGATCAATACTACCTTCTTTTCTTTGTCTTTTTTTATTTATATTTCAAAAACATTGGGTTGCCTCCCAATAAGCGCTTGGTTTAACGTCCTCAGCCTGACATTATCTGTCCTCACCCATCAAGATAAGTTGGCTCGTAGAGAGGTACCTCATCGATATCCTGCATCACTGAATTCTCATAGTAAGGCTTCAGCCTGTGCCCATTCACCTTGAATACTTTATCCGTTTTTAAGCTCTTGATTTCCACTACACCATGGGGAAAAACATTAGTAATAACAAAAAGGTCCAACCCATCGAGATCGTAACTTACCTGGAAATAACTTGAGGCGAGAATGAAATAAAAGAACTTTCTGTCCCACTTCAAAATTCTTCCTGGAGATCAGTTTATCATGAAATGCTTAGTTCTCTCCTTGTAAATTCTGGAATTCTCATAGGCATCATTTCTAAGTTCTTCCAATTCTTGCAGTTGAAGCTTCCTTTGTTCACCAGCAGCATCCATCTCCATGTTACAAATCTTTACTGCCCACCATACTTTGTGTTCGAGCTCTACCGGAAGGTGACATGGCTTACCATAGACTAACCTATATGGAGACATTCCCATAGGTGTCTTATAAGCAGTTCGGTATGCCCAAAGTGCATCATTCAATCGTAGGCTCCAATCTTTTCGGTTCGGATTCACTGTCTTCTCGAGAATGGACTTGACTTCTCGATTTGAAACTTCAACTTGACCACTAGTTTGTGGATGATATGCAGTAGTGATGCGTTCGAAACTAGCAAGTATACTAGTCGCACAAGTAATAAAGTGATAAGTAAGATATTGATGCGTTCGAAACTAGCAAGTATACTAGTCGCACAAGTAATAAAGTGATAAGTAAGATATCGTTCCCACGAGATTGATTCTAATTGAATTTGTTATTTCCAGCAACAATAAACTAAACAGGGGGGGATTTTTGTTGAATGCTTTACTAAATGATATAAGAATGCAAGTAAAGAATAACAAAACAGAAAGTAAATTTGAATGAAAAATCAAGAGGAGAAAGCTGGTTAAGGGATCCTTCTCTACCACAAGATATGGATTTGCGAATTAATTGTAGAATTGTCATCCAATTACACCATTGAAATTATCAACTGTAGATAAAAACAAGCTCTGTTATCCCAATCTTTCCTTACTTTGTTGTTAAATAAAACAGGCTCTTTATTTAATCTCTATCCAAAAAACAACCTAGAACAAGCTCTCTAAATTTAATTCAATGGATGCATTACGATAAGAAAGATAGGTTGATTAGTAATAACACCAAGCTCGATTATTTAACTTAGGTTGTATTCTCCAATTGCAATCTCTGATCACAATTTTGCTACTAATGATTGAAATTTCAAGACAATTACGGATGAAGATTTCTAATCTAGCAATAGACAATATCCAGATTATATTCAGTTGGCCATTCCAAATACAATCAGCAAGCAATCATAAGCATTAGACATGGGAACATACTAAGCAACTTTTAATTAGAGAATTGGATAACAATTCCTTGCACAATCAACTTACAAAAACCATATCAGGGGGCTTTGAAATCACCCTCAACCAATTCAGATTCAGTTACACATGTTTAAGAACGTGGTAAATACAATACAACATGGAGACATTTCAGAAAATGAAAGGGAAGGGAAAAACTAGCAAATTTGATGTAATTTTCTTTGGATTGTAGTTCTTCCTCTTTCCAAGCTTCCTTTCTCCTTCAAGAACTCCAAGAGATGAAAGAATTCCAGAGCTGAAGCCTCCACCACGTTCTCCCTTCTTCAAGTTATGAAAATAAAACCCTAAAATGTGTTTAAATACTCTGCTACAGTAACCTGCTACAGTGTCCCGTATTATACATGCTACAGTGATGTGTGGAATTACATTTCTACACTTCTTACACTGTTTTGATTACAACTTTCGGTACACTGAATGGATTCCTAAACCGTAAATTTCTCCAAAAAGTAGACTTCGAGAGCTTTTCAACGGTATATGATATGTCATCGGGTTCATTGTTTATCAATACAATTAAATCCGAGAGATGGCTGACTAGCAGAGGTGAAAATGAAGGGTTTTACTCCATTTTTGTGCAAGTTGCTCCAAAACTCCTACAAACATCAAAACCACACAAAAACATAAAAATACCAAGGAATATAGCAAAGAAACATGGACGAATTGATATGAAAATGATATATAAATAGAAACTTATCAAATTCCCCCACACTTAGACTTTGCTAGTCCTCGAGCAACTACGACAATGTGAAATAAAACTAAACCGAAACAGATCAACAAAAAATTAAAACACACAAATGCTTCATCTTGCAAATAGGCCTCAAAGATTGTACTTAATTATAACCCGAGGAAAACTTCAAAATAATGCACTTGATCAAGAATTTTATCTCAAAGATTAGTTTCGCTTCACTTCAATTCCTCAAGTGTGTGTTTGTAGAGCCATTCTCACCTAATCACTTGTAACCCGGATGAGTTTATGCTTAAAAATGAAATCATATTGAATATTGAAAGATGTGTGTTATAAAATGAACTCCATAGGCCTGCTTTTCAAGTCACTCTCCACTAATGTAGACATGCACAACACCAAGGATCAAGTAGACTTTATTAAGCTTGTAACGTTTGGCTTGGGTGAAGGTATGATAAAGGATAATAATTTTGGCTCAATTCACCCACAAACACATAAATCATTCAAGACTATGTAGAGCTCAACCCTATAACACAACTTCATTTTCAATTCACCAGGTTACACCCCCAAACTTATTTAGAACACTCAATCTTTTTTTTTTTTTTCAGAAAACAAAAGAAAACTACACCCCCACACTTTGTTGTTTCATTCTTTTTAAGAACATTAAGGGTATATATCTCTTATGCTTCTTCTTTTGTTCTTTTTTTTCTTTTTTTCTTTTTTTTTATTACACTTTCCCCTCGCCCCAAACTTGACAACACATTGTCCTCAATGTGTAAGTACGTGGACTATAAGTCAGATTGGATTTTTTTCTTTTTTTTTTCTTTTTTTTTTTTTTACAACATAATAGAACTCACTTTGCATTGCTCATAAACACATCCCCCAACTCCTCCTAACTTGAAAAAACCAGAACATAGGCTCAAATTTTGATTGTGTATGATCACATGCTCATAGGTAAGGGATCACTGTTTGGCACAAGAATTCATTGTAGGTTAGGAAATCTTTAGTGAGTTAACAAAGAAAAAGGCTTACAGAGGCTCAAAGGGGTAACTAGGGATCATTTTTAGTCAAGGTTGGCTATTAAGGCTCAAACGGTCCAAAGATGGCCTAAATCATTTCCCCAATGTTGCACAGCCTAGGATTTCGCCTTGAGTGACCATCCAACAAGTTCTAGAATTCATTGAAATCTAAAGAAACATTTAAATTACATAAACTTTCTCTAAGTGAACAAATAACTCAGTGATAATAGCTCAGTGCTCAATGTTGCGCAAGGAATCAAAAGGAAAGCGAAAACCAATAAACATTTCAAGCACACAGATCCATGCATCATTTATCATTTTCCAAGAGTTATTCTTAATTCAATCATTATCTTATCATCGACCCACAAAATGCAAGAAAGAGGTACGTGGCGTTGTTACACCTGAGTCAAGATTGTATATTTCAACAATCCTTAGGACCAGTAGCCCGCAGACTTAAGGTTTCCAGCCTATATACCTTTATTATGAAAGAACAAAACAAGAAACAAGACACTTCAAACAACATGAATAAACAAACTATAGATTTATTGAGAGAGAATGCGTTTCAAGAGTTAAGAAAACCCCATATTCTGCCATTCTCAGGTTTTTTCACAATTGTTTTTTTTTAATCGAAACTGATAAAGATAAAAACACATAACAACTCTAAATTACGCAAAACTAAACTCACTCATAAAATAACAAAGTTCAACAAGTCAGCAAACAAAAACAAGTTAGTTAGAATGGGTCTACAAAGTTGAGAAGTTAGCCTCCTTATTCAGCCATTATGGATTGAAGAGATCCAGAATGCGTTTCAAGAGAACTTGAACTTTTTAAGCCACCACTCTAAAAACCGAGATTAGGAAATATTACCTGGAACGAAAGAAATAACCTGAAAAGCTCAAAAGAAATAACATGAAAAATCTCAAATAAACACAATAAAAAGAAAGCAAACAAAAACAAAGCAAACCAGCAGATAGAGATTACAGATGGAGCGTTAAATCCAGTTTACGCCTCTTATTTCCTTCTCCAAACCAATCTATCCGAGCCATTGTTGAATCAGGCGAATAGACGAATTCTTGTAATTTGTCAATTAACTCCCCTGCAGTTGAGGCTGTAACCAGGATTTGCCTCGCTGACTGTGAGATGAAGTTTTTTTCTACTGCTTGATCAAGAAAAGACAACAAACCATCAAAAAAATTATTGACATTTAACAAAACCAATGGGTTCCCGATGGATGTTTAGCTGTGCCCAAGAGGTGATTTGAAATATCTCCTCTAATGTACCATAACCACCCGGCAAAGCTATAAATGCATCGGACTTAACAACCATATTTGCAATACGCTCATGCATACTAGAGACCTGTAACTCTTCCCCGATTGTGTTTCCTACGATATCTCGTACAGCTAATGGTTTAGGGATAATGCCGAGAACTTTGCTCCCTCCTAGGGATGCAGCTGTTGACACACACCCCATTAACCCAAGACTACCCCCTCCATAAATCAAATTAATACCTCTCGCAGCTAATGTCCTACCAAGATCAAGAGCTGCTGTGGTAAACTCTCCATCTTTACCAAATTGAGATCCGCAAAATACGCATATATTACGGAATCGCCGAATTGATGTTTTCTCCATTTCTACAAGTGCTCTAATCTTGTGTAAGACACGTTAGATATTATGCTTTTCAATTGCAAGACAGGTTATGGAATGACATATGAAAATATGCAGAATGTATATAGACACCCATAAAACTCTCAAATTTTGACACATGGGGACATACTTTCGGTGGGGGTTGCTCGCTGCAGATTTATCGCCCCAAGATTTGAAAAAATGAGATATGCTTTCGGCGAGGTTTGACAAAACCTACACACTTGTCTCCCACGTGAAGCATAGAAAATGGAGATACACTTTCGGCGGGGGTTGACAAAACCCCCACACTTGTCTCCCACGTGAAGTATTAAAAGTAGAGTATACTTTCGGCGGAGGTTGACAAAACCTCTACACTCATCTCCACGTGTGCTTACGACATGGGGTAGTCATATGGTTTGTCAAAAAGAAAACTTGAAATTAAAACAAACAAAATCAACAAACAACAACACCACTAAAACAACATTGATAATCAGATCAAACGAAACAAGAAAAAAAATTCTGCAACAACAACACACATTCAAATATACAAGTAGTTGTGATTGTGGCTCACATCTTCCTCTGGTTTTACGTCCAGTAACGGCTGAAACGCCTTCTATGAGTCGGGGATTTGCTTCCCATCCAATTTTCTTATAAACTGGCAAACAGGGTCGTTTTTAGTCAGATTCCCTAGACTATAACACTGCAATTCATCACGAAATTGTGTCCCTAGATTAAGCAATTCACGCTGAACAAGTCCACAAGAATGTGACTCGAGAGTTAACAAAACATTATCCAGCGACTCATTACTCAGACCATTTCTTAATAAATGATAGTTTATCTTCTCTATTTCTGGACACAAAACCTAATGAACGACAAGTCAGGTTACAATTCCATCTAGCACATTTATAACATACTTGTAACTTTTTCGCTCTTCGCCTCTTGGCGTAGTAGCTCTTTCCTAGACCAGGCATGTATTTTGCGAGATTAATGTCCGGCTTACCGGACAATCTCACCTTGTCTTCGATAAGCCATCGGATATCAGCAGGCACATTTAGGAGCATCAACGCCAAAAGTCTAGTCATCCGTACTTTATAAATTTTAAACACAGCATTTTGAGGAAGTGAAGGGAAATATTTACGAAGGTTCGACAAAAAGATATCGGCATCCATTGAAGAGGAAAAAAGAAGAGATATTACCGATAATGCGATCGGGTTTGTTTTTCTCCAAGATATGCACGTTTCAAACCTTTGGCGAATGACTTCAACTTCCTTTTGGATGTTTCCACAAGCTGCTGCACAAATGAGCTCAAAGCACAGAGTAATCAAATTAAACAAAAGAAAGGAAAAGAAAAGAGCAAAAACAAAACTAAAGACACATAAAAGAGATAACAACACAATAGCAAACAAAAGTCAAAAAACAAGTAAAAAATATAAAAACAAATAAGACAGATGGCAAAGAAAGATAAAACCTGATCAATTTGATGGCCTATGAAAGGAATCTCCTCGAGACACAAAAATCGATTATTATTACCTCATTTTATTTTTCTTTTCTTCTTTTTTTTATTTTTCAAAAATATTGGGTTGCCTCCCAATAAGCGCTTGGTTTAACGTCCTCAGCCCAACGTTGGTTCCATCATGGGAGGATCCAATTTCTGTTGTGCTTCTCTAATGGGCTTGGATCCTTCTTCCAACAAGAAATGGTGCATGCATATGGCTGGGCCTTGGATGTTAGCAATTGTCCACCCAATAGCTGTTTTGTGGTTTGTAAGTATTCGGACGAGTTTCTCTTCTTGTATTCGTGCAAGGCCCATTTCTATTATAATTAGCAAAGGATCTTTGTCACCCAAAAACACATGCCTCAAATAATCTGGAAGTAGCTTAAGCTCCAAGGTATTGGCTTTCATCACAGAAGGAAGAAGTTTCTCATTAGATAAAAGCAATTCAACGTACGAAATATCATACCTGTTTGTGATTATAGCTATAGTCTCATCTAAGCATGCCATAGCTTCCTCCATTTCTTTGGACACTTGTATCAACCTTCCTGGTTCTTTGATATTTTCTGTCCCTATGTGCTCACTAATAGCCATTTCCAATCCATCCTTGCGAGTTAACTCAAAATATTGTTGTGACAAAGAATCAATAATGTCAACTGCAAAAACAGAATGCAAGTCACTCGGGTACCTTATTGCCTCGAAAATATTGAAACGGATCACTTTGCCATCAAACTCCATGGTGAAAGTGCCATCATGAACATCAATCTTGATTCTAGCAGTTTTCGAGAATGGTCTCCCTAAAAGAATCGGTATTGGATTAGGAGATGTCTCATCCTTTATTTTAAGAATATAAGAGTCTGCTGGGAAAACCAATTGATTCACCTGCACAAGCACATCTTCCACAACTCTTTTGGGATATGCATTAAAACGATCAGCAATTTGAATGGTACTACCAATTTCCGCAAAAGGTCCAAGATTTAAGGAAGCATAAATAGAATATGGCATGACATTAATAGATGCTTCTAAATCTAACCTAACTCTTTCAAACTTGGTTTTACCAATGGTGCATGGAATGGTGATCGTACCTGGATTATTGCATTTCGGAGGAATTTTCCTTTGCAATACAGCTAAAACATCTTCCCCCACACTTACTTTCTCATTTCTTTTTAACTTTCTTTTGCTGGTGCATAACTCCTTGAGACATTTTGTATAATGAGGTACTTGCTCGATAGCATCCAGATGTGGTATATTTACCTCGATTTTGTGAGAAGTTTCCAGGATTTCTTGTTCTTGTTCCTCCTTCGATTTTACAAGTCTACTAGGAAAAAGTGGAGGAGAAACATATGAAGGAATGGGAGTTATAGGATTTACCTGAGAAGTCAGTGTTTTGTTCATGGTGGAAATGGTGTCATCTCCTTCATCAGTTTGTGATTTCTTTGGTAGGACATCTAATTGCTCTTCATTTTGCAAAGTTATCACACAAGAATTCTCTCTTGGATTGATCACCGTTTGACAAGATAATTCTTCTGAGCCTTCGCCCTCGTATTTGCTCATGCTAGTAGCCAGTTGTTCCATTTGATTTACCAGGTTTTGGATACTTGCCCCAGTTTCCTGCTGGAATTGCATTGTGTTAGTGGCAAGTGCATTAACAATATCCTGGAGAGACATACCTGAGTTTTTTGAAGCTGGTTGTGGTGCTGGATGTGGCATTGGTGGTGGTTGCATTTGAAATGTTTGCTGCACTCTAGGTTGGTTGAAACCTTGTGGCCGATTTGGCATCACATTTGGAGTGATTTGTTGATGATTCCAGTAACTGAAATTATGGTGATCTTCCCATCCAGCATTGTAATTTTTAGAGAAAGGATCATACCATTGCCTCGTTTGTCCTGGAAATCCACCCATGGCATTGGCTTGTTCCATATATTCTTCTTGTAAAGTTGGATACATGTCGATTGGATGCTCCATCGTAGAATATATCCCACATTCATAAGATTTTTGCATATGTCCTACAGCCATTTTTTCCACAAGAGAAGTTAGCTCAGAAAGTTGTTGTTCAATGTTCGGAGTGCTTACCTCATTTATTCTCCATGGTAGTTGGGGCTCAAATCTGCCACTGAATTGATGGAAATTTACTGCCATGTCGTCTAAACACAAATAATAAAAAAAAACAAACTAAAATATGAATCAACAATGAAAACAAAATAACAAATCGATTAGAAAATCAATCCCCGGTAACGGCGCCAAAAACTTGATGCGTTCGAAACTAGCAAGTATACTAGTCGCACAAGTAATAAAGTGATAAGTAAGATATCGTTCCACGAGGATTGATTCTAATTGAATTTGTTATTTTACAGCCACAACAGAACAAATGGGGGGTTTTGTTGATTGATTAACTAAGTGAAATAATAAGGCAAACAAAGAATAACAAAACAGAAAGTTAATTCGAATGAAAAATCAATGAGAGAAAGCTGGTTAAGGGATCCTTCTCTACCACAAGATATGGATTTGCGAATTAACCGTAGAATTGTCATCCAATTACAGCATTGAAGTTATCAACCGTATATAACAACAAGCTCTGTTATCCCAATCTTTCCTTACTTTGTTGTTAAATAAAATAGGCTCTTTACTTAATCTCTATCCATTAAACAACCTAGAACAAGCTCTCTAAATTTAATTTAATGGATGCATTACGATACGAAAGATAGGTTGATCTAAGCAATAAACACACAAGCTCGGATTATTTTACTTAGGTTGTATTCTCCAATTGCAATCTCTGATCACAATTTTGCTACTAAGGATTAGAAATTCAAGACAATTACGGATCAAGATTTCTAGTCTAGCAATAGACAACAACCAGATTATATTCATTTGGCCATTCGAAATACAATCCAGCAAGCAATCATAAGCATTAGATATAGGAAATTACAAGCAACTTCAATTAGAGAATTGGATAACAACTTCTTGCACAATCAACTTACAAAAACCTTATCAGGGGCTTTGAAATCACCCTCAACCAATTCAGATTTAGTTACACATATTCAGACAGAATACAAATACAATACAATTTGGAGACATTCCAGAAAATGAAAGGGAAAGGGAAAACTTAGCAAATTTGATGTAATTCTCTTTGGATTGTAGTTCTTCCTCTTTCCAAGCTTCCTTTCTCCTTCAAGAACTCCAGGAGATGAAAGAATTCCAGAGCTGCAGCCTCCACCACGTTCTCCCCTCTTCAAGTTATCAAAATAAAACCCTAAATGTGTTTAAATACTCTGTTACAGTAACCTGCTACAGTGTCCCGTATTATATATGCTACAGTGATGTGTGGAATTACATTTCTACACTTCTCACACTGTTTTGATTACAACTTTCGGTACACTGAATGGATTCATAAACCGTAAATTTCTCCAAAAAGTAGAATTCGAGAGCTTTTCAACGGTATATGATATGTCATCGGGTTCATTGTATATCAATACAATTAAATCCGAGAAGATGGTTGACTAGCAGAGGTGAAAATAAAGGGTTTTACTCCATTTTTGTGTAAGTTGCTCCAAAACTCCTACAAACCTGTCTCTTATACACATCTGCCTCTTGGCGTAGTAGCTCTTTCCTAGACCAGGCATGTATTTTGCGCTGTCTCTTATACACATCTAGATGTGTATAAGAGACAGATATCGTTCCCACGAGGATTGATTCTAATTGAATTTGTTATTTCCAGCAACAATTAACTAAATGGGGGGGTTTTGTTGAATGATTAACTAAGTGGAATAAGAATGCAAATTAAGAATAACAAAACAGAAGTTAATTTGAATAAAAGATCAATGATGGAAATCTGGTTAAGGGATCCTTCTTTACCACAAGATATGGATTTGCGAATTAATCATAGAATTGTCATCCAATTACACCATTGAAATTATCAACCGTAGATAACAAAAAGCTCTGTTATCCCAATCTTTCCTTACTTTGTTGTTAAATAAAACAAGCTCTTTATTTAATCTCTATCCATTAAACAACCTAGCACAAGCTCTCTAAATATAATTCAATGGAAGCATTATGATAAGAAAGATAGGTTGATCTAAGCAATAAACACACAAGCTCGGATTATTTAACTTAGGTTATATTCTCCAATTGCAATCTCTGATCACAATTTTGCTACTAAGGATTAGAAATTTAAGACAATTACGGATCAAGATTTCTAGTCTAGCAATAAATCACAACCAGATTATATTCAGTTGGCCACTCAAATACAATCAGCAAGCAATCATAAGCATTAAATATGGGAGAATACAAGCAACTTCAATAAGAGAATTGGATAACAATTCCTTACACAATCAACTTACAAAAACCATATCAGGGGCTTTGAAATCACCCTCAACCATTTCAGATTCAGTTACACATGTTTAAGAACGTGGTAAATACAATACAACATGGAGACATTCCAGAAAATGAAAGGGAAGGGAAAACTTAACAAATTTGATGTAATTCTCTTTGGATTGTAGTTCTTCCTCTTTCCAAGCTTCCTTTCTCCTTCAAGAACTCCAAGAGATGAAAGAATTCAAGAGCTGCAGCCTCCACCACGTTCTCCCCTCTTCAAGTTATGAAAATAAAACCTAAAATGTGTTTAAATACTCTGCTACAGTGACTTGCTACAGTGCCCCGTATTATACATGCTACAGTGCTTGTTGAATTATATTTCTATACATCTCACACTGTTTTGATTACAACTTTTGGTACACTGAATGGATTTATAAACCGTAAATTTCTCCAGAAAATAGACTTCGAGAGCTTTCCCACGGTATATAACATGTCATCGGGTTCATTGTATATCAATACAATTAAATCCGAGAAGATCACTGACTAGCAGAGGTGAAAATGAAGGGTTTTACTCCATTTTTGTGCAAGTTGCTCCAAAACTCCTACAAACATCAAAACACACAAAACATAAAAATACCACGGAATATAGCAAAGAAACATGGACGAATTGATATAAAAGTAATACATAAATAGACACCTATCAAATTCCCCACACTTAGACTTTGCTAGTCCTCGAGCAACTAAAATGATACGAAACAAAACTAAACCGAAACAGAATCAAAGAAAAATTAAAAAACACACAAATGCTTTATCTTGCAAATAGGCCTCAAAGATTGTACTTAATTATAACCCAAGGAAAACTTCAAAATAATGCACTTGATCAAGAATTTCATCTCAAAGATTAGTTTTTGCTTCACTTCAATTCCTCAAGTGTGTGTATGTAGAGCCATTCTCACCTAATCACTTGTAACCCGGATGAGTTTATGCATAAAAATGAATCATATTTAATATTGAAGATGTGTGTATAAATGAACTCCATAGCCTGCTTTTCAAGTCACTCTCCACTAATGTAGACATGCACAACACCAAGGATCAAGTATGACTTTATTAAGCTTGTAACGTTTGGCTTGGGTGAAGGTATGATCAAGGATACTAATTTGGCTCAAATCACCCACAAACACATAAATCATTCAAGATTATGTAGAGCTCACCCCTATAACACAACTTTATTTAATTCACCAGGTTACTCCCCCAAACTTATTTAGAACACTCAATCTTCTTTTTTTCTTTTTTTTTTCTTCTTTTTTTTTTTAGAAAACAAAAGAAACTACACCCATGTTTCATTCTTTTTAAGAACACCCAAGGTTATAGAACTTCTTTTTTTTTTCTTTTTTTTCTTTTTTTTAACTGCAATTCCACTCCCCCACACTTAAACCATACATTGTCCTCAATGTTTAAGTACGTGGAAGATAAGTACAGATTTTTTTTTCTCTTTTTTTTTTTTTTACAAACATAATAAAACTTACTTGCATTGCTCATGGCATAATTCAACCACCTCTAACTTCCCAAAACCAGAACATACTCAAATGTATTGCGAATGATTTTACATGCTCATAGCTTTAAATGTAATTGCGAATGATTTACATGCTCTATAGGTAAGGGATAAACTGTTTGGAACAAATTCATTTGAGGTTAGGAAATCTGTTAGTGAGTTAACAAAGAAAAAGGCTTACAGAGGCTCAAAGGGGTAACTAGGGATCAATTTCAGTCAAGGTTGGTTATTAAGGCTCAAACGGTCCAAAGATGGCCTAAATCATTTCCCCAATGTTGCACAGTCTAGGATTCGCCTCGAGTGACCATCAAACAAGTTCTAGAATTCATTGAAATCTGAAGAAACATTTAAATTACATAAACTTTCTCTAAGTGAACAAATAACTCAGTGATAATCGCTCAGTGCTCAATGTTGCGCAAGGAATCAAAAGCAAAGCGAAAACCAATAAACATTTCAAGCACACAGATCCATGCATCATTTATCATTTTCCAAGATTTATTCTTAATTCAATCATTGCCTTATCATTGGCCCATAAAATGCAAGAGAAGAGGTACGTGGCATTGTTTCACCTGAGTCAAGATTGTATATTTCAACAATCCTTAGGACCAGTAGCCCGCAGACTTAAGGTTTCCAGCCTATATACCTTTATTATGAAGGACAAAACAAGAAACAAGACACTTCAAACAACATAAAATAAACAAACTACAGATTTATTGAGAGAGAATGCGTTTCAAGAGTTAAGAAAACCCCATATTCTGCCATTCTCAGGTTTTTCCACAATGTTTTTTTTTTTCGAATCGAAACTGATAAAGACAAAAACACACAACAACTCGAAATTACATAAAACTAAACTTACTCAAAAATAATAAAGTCCAACAAATCAGCAAACACAAACAAGTCAGTTAGAATGGGTCTAAAAAGTTTAGAAGTTAGCCTCCTTATTCAGCCATTATGGATTAAAGAAATCCAGAATGCGTTTTAAGAGAACTTGAACTTTTTAAGCCACCACTCTAAAAGCCAAGATTAGAAAATATTACCTGGGGTGAAAGAAACAACCTGAAAAAAAAACTCAACTCAAATAAATACAATAAAGAGAAAGCAAACGAAAATGAAGCAAACCAGCAGATAGAGATTACAGATGGAGCGTTAAATCCAGTTTACGCCTCTTATTGCCTTCTCCAAACCAATCAATCCGAGCTGTTGTTGGATCAGGCGAATAGAAGAATTCTTGTAGTTTGTCAATTAACTCCCCTGCCGTTGAAGCTGTAACAAGGATTTGCCTCGCTGATGGTGAGATAAAATTTTTTTCTACAGCTTGATCAAGAAAAGACAACAAACCATCAAAAAATTTATTGACATTTAACAAACCAATGGGTTTCCGATGGATGTTTAGCTGTGCCCAAGAGGTGATTTGAAATATCTCCTCTAATGTACCATAACCACCCGGCAGAGCTATAAATGCATCGGACTTAACAACCATATGTGCAATACGCTCATGCATACTAGAGACCTATAACTCTTCTCCGATTGTGTTGCCTACGATATCTCGTACAGCTAATGGTTTAGGGATAATGCCGAGAACTTTGCTCCCTCCTAGGGATGCAGCTGTCGACACACACCCCATTAACCCAAGACTACCCCCTCCATAAATCAATTAATACCCCTCGCAGCTAATGTCCTACCAAGATCAAGAGCTGCTGTGGTAAACTCTCCATCTTTACCAAATTGCGATCCGCAAAATATACATATATTGCGAAATCGCCGAATTGGTGTTTTCTCCATTTCTACAAGTGCTCTAATCTTGTGTAAGACACGTTAGATATTATGCTTTTCAATTGCAAGACAGGTTTATGGAATGACATATGAAAATATGCAGAATGTATATATACACCCATAAAACTCTCAAATTTTGACACATGGGGACATACTTTCGGTGGGGGTTGCTCGATGCAGATTATCGCCCTAAGATTTGAAAAAATGAGATATGCTTTCGGCGAGGTTTGACAAAACCTACACACTTGTCTCCCACGTGAAGCATTGAAATTGGAGATACACTTTCGGCGGGGGTTGACAAAACCCCCACACTTGTCTCCCACGTGAAGCATAAAAAATAGAGATCCACTTTCGGTTGAGGTTGACAAAACCTCCACACTTGTCTCCCACGTGTACTTATGCCATAGGGTAGTCATATGGTTTGTCAAAAAGAAAAATTGAAATTAAAACAAACAAAATCAACAAACAACAACAACACAAAAACAACATTGATAATCCGATCAAACGAAACAAGAAAAAAAATTCGACAACAACAACACACATTCAAATATACAAGTAGTTGTGATTGTGGCTCACATCTTCCTCTGGTTTTACGTCCAGTAATGGCTGAAACGCCTTCTATGAGTCGGGGATTTGCTTCCCATCCAGTTTTCTTATAAACTGGCAAACAGGGTCGTTTGTAGTCAGATTCCCTAGACTATAACACTGCAATTCATCACGAAATTGTGTCCATAGATTAAGCAATTCATACTGAACAAGTCCGCAAGAATGTGACTCAATAGTTAATAAAACATTATCCAGCGACTCATTACTCAAACCATTCTTAATAAATGAAAGTTTATCTTCTCTATTCCTGGACGCAAATGACACAGGAGTGTTACAATCCATGGGATTCATGATAGATCATCAAGGGGTGCAAATTGTTACAATGGTCAGGAGTGCATATGAACCAGAATGAGGGATAATTTCGTAAAAGAACTGGTATTGCTGTGCAGAGAATTAAATGTCAAGATTTGTGGCTATAAAAGATCTTGAAATCAGCTTTTTAACACATTTGTCAATGTGTCATTTGGAGTTGTCTGCAGGAATCTATGACTATCTCTTCACAGCTGGTTTATAGTTAATGGTGCATTAAAGTCTACTCTAGAATTTGAATTTGATTGCTTAGTTGGTTGGAATTTGAATTTCTAGCTTAGTTGGTTGTTCTTTTATTACCTAATGTGTTTACTTATGAGTCTTAGTCAATAATTGAGTTGTC
>SNVD02003322.1:0-17521 GCA_013180625.2 Boswellia sacra
CCTACAAACATCAAAACACACAAACATAAAAATACCAAGGAATATAGCAAAGAAACATGGACGAATTGATATAAAAGTAATACATAAATAGACACCTATCAAATTCCCCCACACTTAGACTTTGCTAGTCCTCGAGCCACTAAAATGATACGAAACAAAACTAAACCGAAACAGAATCAAAGAAAAATTAAAACACACACATGCTTCAACTTGCAAATAGGCCTCAAAGATTGTACTTAATTATAACCCAAGGAAAACTTCAAAATAATGCATTTGATCAAGAATTTTATCTCAAAGATTAGTTTCGCTTCACTTCAATTCCTCAAGTGTGTGTGTGTAGAGCCATTCTCACCTAATCACTTGTAACCCAGATTAGATTATGCATAAAAATGAATCATATTTAATATTGAAGATGTGTGTATAAATGAACTCCATAGGCATGCTTTCAAGTCACTCTCCACTAATGTAGACATGCACAACACCAAGGATCAAGTAGGACTTTATTAAGCTTGTAACGTTTGGCTTGGGTGAAGGTATGATCAAGGATAATAATTTGGCTCAAATCACCTACAAACACATAAATCATTCAAGATTATGTAGAGCTCAACCCTATAACACAACTTTATTTTAATTCACCAGGTTACTCCCCTAAACTTATTTAGAACACTCAATCTTTTTTTTTCTTTTTTTTATTCTTTTTTTTTTTAGAAAACAAAAGAAACTACACCCATGTTTCATTCTTTTTAAGAACACCCAAGGGTATAGAACTTCTTTTTTTTCTTTTTTTTCTTTTTTTTTTAACTGCAATTCCACTCCCCCACACTTAAACAATACATTGTCCTCAATGTTTAAGTATGTGGAAGATAAGTACAGACTTTTTTTTCTCTTTTTTTTATTACAAACATAATAAAACTCACTTGCATTGCTCATGGCACAATCCAACCTCCTCTAACATCCCAAAACCAGAACATAGCTCAGAATTTAATTGTGAATGATCTACATGCTCATAGGTAAGGGATAAACTGTTTGGAACAAATTCATTTTAGGTTAGGAAATCTTTTAGTGAGTTAACAAAGAAAAAGGCTTACAGAGGCTCAAAGTGGTAACTAGGGATCAATTTCAGTCAAGGTTGGCTATTAAGGCTCAAACGGTCCAAAGATGGCCTAAATCATTTCCCCAATGTTGCACAGTCTAGGATTTCGCCTCGAGTGACCATCAAACAAGTTCTAGAATTCATTGAAATCTAAAGAAACATTTAAATTACATAAACTTTCTCTAAGTGAACAAATAACTCAGTTATAATAGCTCAGTGCTCAATGTTGCGCAAGGAATCAAAAGCAAAGCGAAAACCAATAAACATTTCAAGCACACAGATCCATGCATCATTTATCATTTTCCAAGAGTTATTCTTACTTCAATCATTATCTTATCATCGACCCACAAAATGCAAGAAAAGAGGTACGTGGCGTTGTTACACCTGAGTCAAGATTGTATATTTCAACAATCCTTAGGACCAGTAGCCCGCAGACTTAAGGTTTCCAGCCTATATACCTTTATTATGAAAGAACAAAAAAAGAAACAAGACACTTCAAACAACTGAAATAAAGAAACTACAGATTTATTTAGAGAGAATGCGTTTCAAGGGTTAAAGAAACCCCATATTCTGCCATTCTCAGGTTTTTCCACAATTGTTTTTTTTTAAATCAAAACTGATAAAGATAAAAACACATAACAACTCTAAATTACGCAAAACTAAACTCACTCATAAAATAACAAAGTTCAACAAGTCAGCAAACAAAAACAAGTTAGTTAGAATGGGTCTAAAAAGTTAGAAGTTAGCCTCCTTATTCAGCCATTATGGATTGAAGAGATCCAGAATGCGTTTCAAGAGAACTTGAACTTTTTAAGCCACCACTCTAAAAACCGAGATTAGAAAATATTACCTGGTATGAAAGAAACAACCTGAAAAAAAAACTCAACTCAAATAAACACAATAAAGAGAAAGCAAACGAAAATGAAGCAAACCAGCAGATAGAGATTACAGATGGAGCGTTAAATCCAGTTTACGCCTCTTATTGCCTTCTCCAAACCAATCTATCCGAGCCATTGTTGACTCAGGCGAATAGACGAATTCTTGTAATTTGTCACTTAACTCCCCTGGCAGTTGAGCTATAACCATGATTTTTTGCCTCAGCTGACTTGTGAGATGAAGTTTTTTTTTCTACTGCTTGATCAAGAAAAGACAACAAACCATCAAAAAAATTATTGACATTTAACAAACCCATGGGTTTCCAATGGATGTTTAGCTGTGCCCAAGAGGTGATTTGAAATATCTCCTCTAATGTACCATAACCACCGGGCAAAGCTATAAATGCATCATATTTAATGACCATATGTGCAATACGCTCATGCATGCTAGAGACCTGTAACTCTTCCCCCATTGTGTTGCCTATGATATCTCGCAGAGCTAATGGTTAGGGATAATGCCGAGAACTTTACTTCCTCCTAAGGATGCAGCTGTCGACACACACCCCATTAACCCAAGACTACCCCCTCCATAAATCAATGAATACCCCTCGCAGCTAATGTCCTACCAAGATCAAGAGCTGCTGTTGTAAACTCTCCATCTTTACCAAATTGTGATCACAAAATACGCAAATATTTTGGAATCGTCGAATTGGTGTTTTCTCCATTTCTACAAGTGCTCTAAACTTGTGTAGATAATGACACGTTTAGGTATTATGCTTCAAGTGCAAGACAGGTTATGAAATGACATTTCAAAATATGCAGCTTGGATATATACACACGTAAAACTCTCAAATTTGACACATGGGGACATAATTTCGGTGGGGGTTGCTCGATGCAGATTTATCGCCCCGAGATTTGAAAAAATAGATATGCTTTCGTTGGGGTTTGACAAAACCTCCACACTTGTCGCCCACGTGTGCATGAAAAATGGAGATAAACTTTCGGTGGGGTTTGAAAAAACCGCCACACTTGTCTCCCACGTGAAGCATGACAATTAGAGATATACTTTCGGTGGAGGTTGACAAAACCTCCACACTTGTCTTCCACGTGTGCTTATATCATGGGGTAGTCATATGGTTTGTCAAAAAGAAAACTTGAAATTAAAACAAACAAAATCAACAAACACCAACAACACAAAAACAACATTGATAATCAGATCAAACGAAACAAGAAAAAAATTCTACAACAACAACACACATTCAAATTACAAGTAGTTGTGATTGTGACTCACATCTTCCTCTGGTTTTACGTCCAGTAACGGCTGAAACGCCTTCTATGAGTCGGGGATTTGCTTCCCATCCAGTTTTCTTATAAACTGGCAAACAGGATCGTTTTTAGTCAGATTCCCTAGACTATAACACTGCAATTCATCACGAAATTGTGTCCATAGATTAAGCAATTCACGCTAAACAAGTCCACAAGAATGTGACTCAAGAGTTAATAAAACATTATCCAGCGACTCATTACTCAGACCTTTTTTAATAAAGGACAGTTTATCTTCTCTATTTCTGGACACAAAACCTAATGAACGACAAGTCTGGTTACAATTCCATCTAGCACATTTATAACATACTTGTAAGCTTTTTGCTCTTCGCCTCTTGGCGTAGTAGCTCTTTCCTAGACCAGGCATGTATTTTGCGAGATTAATGTCCGTCTCACCGGACAATCTCACCTTGGCTTCGATAAGCCATCGGATATCAGCAGGCACATTTAGGAGCATCAATGCCCAAAGTCTAGTCATCCGTACTTTATAAATTTTAAACACAGCATTTTGAGGAAGTGAAGGGAAATCTTTACGAAGGTTCGACAGAAAGATATCGGCATCCATTGAAGAGGAGAAAAGAAGAGATATTACCGATAATGCGATCGGGTTTGTTTTTCTCCAAGATATGCACTTTTCAAACCTTTGGCGAATGACTTCAACTTCCGTTTGGATGTTTCCACAAGCTGCTGCACAAATGAGCTCAAAGCACAGAGTAATCAAATTAAACACAAGAAAGGAAAAGAAAAGAGCAAAAATGAAACTAAAGACACATAAAAGAGATAACAACACAATAGCAAACAAAAGTCAAAAACAAGTAAAAAATATAAAAACAAATGAGACAGATGGCAAAGAGAGATAAAACCTGATCAATTTGATGGCCTACGAAAGGAATCTCTTTGAGACAAAAAAAATTGATCATTACTACCTTATTTTCTTTTTTTTTAATTTATTTTTCAAAAACATTGGGTTGCCTCCCAATAAGCGCTTGGTTTAACGTCCTCAGCCCGACGTTGGTTCCATCATGGAGGATCCAATTTCTGTTGTGCTTCTCTAATGGGCTTGGATCCCTCTTCTAACAAGATACGGTCAATGCATATGGATGGGCCTTGGATTTCAACAATTGTCCACTCAATAGCTATTTTTGTGATCTGTAAGTATTTGGACGAGTTTATCTTCTTGTATTCGTGCAAGGCCCATTTCCATTGTAACTCGCAAAGTATCATTCTCACCCAAGACTCCCTAATTCAAATGATCTGGAAGTGACTTAAGCTCCAAGGTATTGGCTTTCATCACAGAAGGAAGAAGTTTCTCATTAGATAAAGGCAATTCAATGTACGAACATCATACCTATTTGTGGTGATAGCTATAGTCTCATCCAAGCTTGTCACAGCTTCCTCCACTTCTTTAGACACTTGTATCAGCTTACTTGGTTCTTTGAAACTTTCTATCCTTATGTGTTCACTAATAGCAACATCCACTCCATTCTTGCGAGTTAACTCAAAACATTGTTGTGGCAAATAATCAATAACGTCAACTGCAAAAACAGAATGTAAGTCATTAGAGTACATCATTTCCTCAAAAATATTAAAACATATCACCTTGCCATCAAACTCTATGGTCAAAGTGCCATAATGAACATCAATCTTGATTCTAGCAGTTTTCGAGAATGGCCTCCCTAAAAGAATCGGTGTTGGATTAGGAGATGTCTCATACTCTATTTTAAGGACATAGAAGTCTGCTGAAAAAACCAATTGATTCACCTGCACAAGCACATCTTCCACACTCTTTGCGATATGCTTAAAGGATCAGCAACTGAATGGTAATCCAGTTTTCGCAAAGGTCCAGATTTAAAGAGCATAAATAGAATATGGCATACATTAATAGATGCTTCCTAAATCTAATATAGCTCTTGCAAACTTGGTATTACCAATGGGGCCTGAATGATGAACGTACCTGGATCTTTTTGCTATTTTGGAGGAATTGTTTTCTTTGCAATACAGCTGAAACATGTTTTCTCCCCCACACTTACTTTCTCATTTCCCTTCAACTTTCTCTTGTTGGTGGCATAACTCCTTGAGACATTTTGTATAATGAGGTACTTGCTCGATAGCACCCAGAAGTGGTATATTGACCTCGATTTTGTGAGAAGTTTCCAGGATTTCTTGTTCTTGTTCCTCCTTCGATTTTGCAAATCTACTCGGAATAAGTGGAGGAGAAACATATGAAGGAATGGGAGTTATAGGATTTACCTGAGAAGTCAGTGTTTTGTTCATGGTGGCAGTGGTGTCATCTCCTTCATCAGTTTGTGATTTCTTTGGCAGGACATCTAATTGCTCTTCATTTTGCAAAGTTATCGCACAAGAATTCTCTCTTGGATTGATCTTCGTTTGACAAGATAATTCTTCTGAGCCTTGGCCCTCGAATTTGCTCATGCTAGTGGCCAATTGTCCCATTTGATTTGCCAGGTTTTGGATACTTGCCACAGTTTCCTGCTGGAATTGCATTGTGTTAGTGGCAAGTGCATTAACAATGTCCTGGAGAGACATACCTGAGTTTTGTGAAGCTGGTTGCGGTGCTGGATGTGGCATTGGTGGTGGTTGCATTTGAAAAGGTTGTTGCACTCTAGGTTGATTGAAACCTTGTGGCCGATTTGGTGTCACATTTGGAGTGATTGGTTGATGATTCCAGTAACTGAAATTATGTTGATCTTCCCATCCAGCATTGTAAGTGCTAGAGAAAGGATCATACCATTGCCTCGTTTGTCCTCGAAATCCACCCATGGCATTGGCTTGTTCCATATATTATTCTTGTAAAGTTGGATACATGTCGATTGGATGCTCTATCGTAGAATATATCCCACATTCATAAGATTTTTGCATATCTCCTACAGCCATGTTTTCCACAAGAGAGGTTAGCTCAGAAAGTTGGTGTTCAATGTTCGGAGTGCTTACCTCATTTACTCTCCATGGTACTTGTGGCTCAAATCCGCTACTGAATTGATAGAAGTTTACTGTCATGTTGTCTAAACACAAACAATCAGAAAAGAAAAACAAAGAAAATATGAATCAACAATGAAACAAAATAACAAATCGATTAGAAAATCAATCCCCGGCAACGGCGCCAAAAACTTGATGCGTTCGAAACTAGCAAGTATACTAGTCGCACAAGTAATAAAGTGATGAGTAAGATATCGTTCCCACGAGGATTGATTCTACTTGAGTTTGTTATTTGAAAGCAAAAACAGAATAAACGGGGGGTTTTTGTTGATTGATTAACTAAATGAAATATTAATGCAAGTAAAGAATAACACAATACTAAGTTAATTTGAGTAAAAATCAATGAGAGTAACCTGGTTAAAGGATCATTCTCTACCACAAGATATGGATTTACGAATCGTAGAATTGTCATCCAATTACACCATTTAAATTATCAACCGTAGATAACAACAAGCTTATTGTTAAATAAAACAAGCTCTTTATTTAATCTCTATCCATTAAACAACTCAGAATAAGCTCTCTAAGTTTAATTCAATGGAAGCATTACGATAAGAAAGATAGGTTGATCTAAGCAATAACCACACAAGTTCGGATTATTTAACCTAGGTTGTATTCTCCAATTGCAATCTCTGATCATAATTTTGCTACTAATGATTAGAAATTCAAGACAATTACGGATCAAGATTTCTAGTCTAGCAATAGATAACAACCAGATTTTACTCAATTGGCCACCCAAAAAATATCCAGCAAGCAATCATAAGCATTAAACATGGGAAAATACAAGCAACTTCAATTAGAGAATTGGATAACAATTCCTTGCACAATCAATTCACAAAAACCATATCAAGGGCTTTGAATCACCCTCAACCAATTCAGATTTAGTTACACATATTCAGATAGAATACAAATACAATACAATATGGAGACATTCCAGAAAATGAAAGGGAAAGGGAAAACTTAGCAAATTTGATGAAATCTTTTAGGTTTTGTTGTTCTTCCTCTTTCCAAGCTTTCAATCTCCTTCAAGAACTCCAAGAAATGAGAGAAATCCAAAGATGCAGCCTCCTCCACGTTCTCCCCTCCTTCAGTTTTGAAAATAAAACCCTAAAATGTGTTTAAATACTCTGCTACAGTGACTCCTACAGATGTCCCGATTGACATGCCTACAGTGATTTGTGGAAATTACATTTTATACTTCTCACACTGTTTGCTTACAACTTTTCGTGGTACACTGGATATTGGGATTTATAAACCGTAAAAATTTCTCCAGAAATCGACTTCGACGAGTTTCCAACGGTATATCATATGTCATCGGTTCATTGTTATATCAATACAATTCAAATCCAGAAGATGGTTGACTAGCAGAGGTGAAAATGAAGGGTTTACTCCATTTTTGTGCAAGTTGCTCCAAAAAGCCTACAAACATCAAAACCACACAAAAACATAAAAATACCAAGGAAAGAGCAAAGAAACATGGACGAATAATATGAAAATGATATATAAATAGACACGTATCAAAGTCCCCTACACTTAAACTTTGCTAGTCCTCGAGCAAGTACAACGATATGAAACAAAACTAAACCGAAACAGAATCAAAGAAAAATTAAAACACACAAATGCTTCAACTTGCAAATAGGCCCCAAAGATTGTACTTAATTATAACCAAGGAAAACTTCAAAATAATGCACTTGATCAAGAATTTTATCCGAAAGATTAGTTTCGCTTCACTTCAATTCATCAAGTATGTGTGTGTAGAGCCATTCTCACCTAATCACTTGTAACCCGGATGAGTTTATGCCTAAAAATGAATCATATGTAATATTGAAGATGTGTGTATAAATGAACTCCATAGGCCTGCTTTTCAAGTCACTCTCCACTAATGTAGACATGCACAACACCAAGGATCAGTAGGACTTTATTAAGCTTGTAACGTTTGGCTTGGGTGAAGATATGATAAAGGATAATAATTTGGCTAAAATCACCCACAAATACATAAATCATTCAAGACAATGTAGAGCTCAACCCTATAACACAACTTCATTTTAATTCACCAGGTTACTCCCCAAACTTATTTAGAACACTCAATCTTCTTCTTTTTTTTTTTTTTTTTTTTTTGGCAGAAAACAAAAGAAAACTACACCCCCACACTTTGTTGTTTCATTCTTTTTAAGAACACTTAAGGGTATAGATCTCTTATTCTTCTTCTTTTGTTCTTTTTTTTTCTTTTTTTTCTTTTTTCTTTTTTTTTTCTTTTTTTTTTTATTACACTTCTCCTCCCCCACACTTAAACAACACATTGTCCTCAATGTGTAAGTACGTGGACGATAAGTATAGATTTGCTATTTTTTTTTTCTTTTTTCTTTTTTTTTACAAACACAATAGAACTCACTTGCATTGCTCATGACACATCCTAACCTCCTCTAACTTCCCAAAAATAGAACATAGCTCAGAATTTAATTGTGAATGATCTATATGCTCATAGGTACGGGATAAACTATTTGGAACAAATTCATTTGAGGTTAGGAAATCTTTTAGTGAGTTAACAAGGAAAAAGGCTTACAGAGGCTCAATGGGGTAACTAGAGATTAATTTCAGTCAAGGTTGGCTATTACGGCTCAAACGATCCAAAGAGGCCCTAAATCATTTCCCCAATGTTGCTACAGTTCTAGGATTTCGCCTCGCGGAGCCATCAAAACAAGTTCTAGAAGTCATTTGAAATCTGATAAGAAACATTTTAAATTAACATAAAACTTTCTCTAAGTGGACAGTAACTCAAGTGAAGTGATATAGTCACGGTCAATGTTGCACAAAGGAATCAAGGTTAAGCAAAACCAATAACATTTCAAGCACAGGATCCCTGGCATTCATTTATCATTTTTCAAGAGTTATTCTTAATCCAATCATTATCTTATCATCGACCCACAAAATGCAAGAAAAGAGGTACGTGGCGTTGTTACACCTGAGTCAAGATTGTATATTTCAACCATCCTTAGGACCAGTAGCCCGCAGACTTAAGGTTTCCAGCCTATATACCTTTATTATGAAAGAACAAAACAAGATACAAGACACTTCAAACAAACATGAAATAAACAAACTAAAGATTTATGTCGAGAGAATGCGTTTCAAGGGTTAAAGAAAACCCCATATTCTGCCATTCTCAACTTTTTTCCACAATTTTTTTAATCGAAACTGATAACATAAAGATAAACAACACATAACAACTCTAAATACACAAACTAAACTACTCATAAAAATAACAAAGTTCAACAAGCAGCAAACAAAAAACAAGTTAGTTAGAATGGGTCTAAAAAGTTTGAAGTTAGCCTCCTTATTCAGCATTATGGATTAAGAAATGCCAGAATGCGTTTCAAGAGAACTGGAACACTTTACACGCCACCACTATAAAAGCCCAAGATAAAATATTACCTGGGGTAAAAAAAAATAACCTGAAAAAAAACTCAAATGAAATGACATGAAAAATCTCAAATAAACACACTAAAAAGAAAGCAAACAAAACGAAGCAAACCAGCAAATAGAGATTACAGATGGAGGGTTAAATCCAGTTGACACCTTTTGTTGCCTTCGCCAAACCAATTTATCCGAGCCATTGTTGGATCAGGTGAATAGACGAATTCTTGTAGTTTGTCAATTAACTCTCCTGCAGTTGAAGATGTAACCAGCATTTGCCTTGCTGACGGTGAGATTAAATTTTTTTCTACAGCTTGATCAAGAAAGGACAACAAACCATCAAAAAAATTATTAACATTTAAAAAACCAATGGGTTTCTGATGGATGTTTAGCTGTGCCCAAGAGGTGATTTGAAATATCTCCTCTAAGGTACCATAACCGCCCGGCAAAGCTATAAATGCATCGGACTTAACAACCATAGATGTGTATAAGCTCATGTCATGCTAGAGAACGGTAAACTCTTCCCCGATTGTATTGCCTGCGATATCCTCGTTTACAGCCTAATGGTTTTAGGGATTAATGCGAGAAACTGTTACTCCCTCTAGATGCAGCTGTCGACACACACCCCATTAACACAAGACTACCCCCTCCGTAAATCAAATGAATACCCCTCGCAGCTAATGTCCTACCAAGATCAAGAGCTGCTGTTGTAAACTCTCCATCTTATACCAAATTACGATCCGCAAAATACGCATATATTGCGGAATCGCCGAATTGGTGTTTTCTCCATTCTACAAGTGTTCTAATCTTGTGTAAGACACGTTAGATATTATGCTTTTCAATTGCAAGACAGGTTATGGAATGACATATGAAAACATGCAGAATGTATATATACACACATAAAACTCTCAAAGTTTGACACATGGGGACATACTTTCGGTGGGGGTTGCTCGATGCAGATTTATCGCCCCAAGATTTGAAAAAATGAGATATGCTTTCGGTGAGGTTTGACAAAACCTACACACTGTCTCCCACGTGAAGCATAAAAAATGGAAATATAATTTACGGTGGGGTTTGAACCAAACCGCCACACTTATCTCCCACGTGAAGCATGAAAAGTAGAGATATACTTTCGGCGAAGTTGACAACAACCTCCACAATCGTCTCCAGTGTGTGGATGACATCACGGTAGTCATATGGTTTGTCAAAAAGAAAAACTTGAAATTAAAACAAACAAAATCAACAAACAACAACAACACAAAAACAACATTGATAAACAGCTCAAACGAAACAAGAAAAAAAATTCTACAACAACAACACACATTCAAATATACAAGTAGTTGTGATTGTGGCTCACATCTTCCTCTGGTTTTACGTCCAGCAACGGCTGAAACGCCTTCTATGAGTCGGGGATTTGCTTCCCATCCAGTTTTCTTATAAACTGGCAAACAGGGTCATTTTTAGTTAGATTCCCTAGACTATAACACTGCAATTCATCACGAATTGTGTCCATAGATTAAGCAATTCACGCTGAACAAGTCCACAAGAATGTGACTCGAGAGTTAACAAAACATTATCCAGCGAATCATTACTCAAACCATTCTTAATAAATGAAAGTTTATCTTCTCTATTCCTGGACACAAAACCTAATGAACGACAAGTCTGGTTACAATTCCATCTAGCACATTTATAACATACTTGTAACCTTTTCGCGCTTCGCCTCCTGGCTTAGTAGCTCTTTCCTAGACCAGGCATGTATTTTGCAAGAGTTAAGTCGAATCATCCGGACAATCTCACCTTGCTTAGAATAAAGCCATCGGAATCAGCAGGCAATTTAGAGCATCAATGCCCAAAGTCTAGTCATCCGTACTTTATAAATTTTAAACACAGCATTTGAGGAAGTGAAGGGCAAAATATTACGAAGGTTCGGATAGAAAGAATCAGCATCCATTGAAGAGAAGAAATAGGAGAGATATTACAATATAATGCGATTTGAGTTTGTTCTTCTCCCAGATTGCACGTTTCAAACTTCGAGCAAGGACTTCAGCTCACGTGGATGGTTCCTCAATCTGTGGCACCAAATAAATTCGAAGTACGGAATAATCAAATTAAACAAAAGAAAACAAAAGAAAATAGCAAAAACGAAACTAAAGACACATCAAAGAGATAACAACACATAGCAAACAAAAGTAAAAATAAGTAAAAAAAATATAAAAACAAATAAGACAGATGGCAAAGAGAGATAAAACCTGATCAATTTGATGGCCTACGGAAGGAATCTCCCGAGACATAAAAATCGATCATTATTACCTTATTTTATTTTTCTTTTCTTTTTTTATTTATTTTTTTTTAAAACATTGGGTTGCCTCCCAATAAGCGCTTGGTTTAACGTCCTCAGCCCGACGTTGGTTCCATCATGGCAGGGTCCAATCTTCGCTATGCTTCTCTAGTGGGCTTGGATCCTTTTCCAACAAGATACGGTCCATGCATATGGCTGGGCCTTGGATGTCAACAATCGTCCACCCAATAGCTGTTTTGTGATCTCAAAGTACTCGGACGAGTTTCTCTTCTTGTAGTGGTGCAAGGCCCATTTCTATTGTAACTGGCAAAGGATCATTCTTAACCAAGAATCCATGCTTCAAATGATCTGGAAGAGGCTTAAGCTCCAAGGTAGGGGCTTTCATCATAGAAGGCAGAAGTTTCACATTAGATAAAGGAAATTGAATGCACGAAACATCATACCTATTTGTGGTTATAGCTATGGTCTCATCTAAGCTTGCCACAGCTTCCTCCATTTCTTTGGACACTTGTATCAACCTTCTTGACTCCTTAGAATTTTCTGTCCCTATGTGCTCATTAATAGCTATATCCAATCCATTCTTGCGAGTTAACTCAAAACATTGTTGTGGCAAAGAATCAATAATATCAACTGCAAAAACAGAATGCAAGTCACTAGGGTACCTCATTGCCTCAAAAATATTGAAACGGATCACTTTGCCATCAAACTCCATGTTGAAAGTGCCATCATGAACATCAATCTTGATTCTAGCAGTTTTCGAGAATGGTCTCCCTAAAAGAATCGGTGTTGGATTAGGAGACGTCTCATCCTCTATTTCAAGAACAACAGAGTCTGCTGGGAAAACGAATTGATTCACCTGCACAAGCACATCTTCCACAACTCTTTTGGTATATGCATTAAAACGATCAGCAATTTGAATGGTAATACCAATTTCCGCAAAAGGTCCAAGATTTAAAGAAGCATAAATAGAATATGGTATGATGTTAATAGATGCTTCTAAATCTAACATAACTCTTTCAAACTTGGTTTTACCAATGGTGCATGGCATGGTGAACGTACCTGGATCTTTGCACATTGGAGGAATTTTCCTTTGCAATACAGCTGAAACATCTTCCCCCACACTTACTTTCTCATTTCTTTTTAACTTTCTTTTGCTGTGCATAACTCCTTGAGACATTTTGTATAATGAGGTACTTGCTCGATAGCATCCAGAAGTGGTATATTTACCTCAATTTTGGGAGAAGTTTCCAAGATTTTCTGTTCTTGTTCCTCCTTCTTCGATTTTGCAAATCTACTAGGAAAAAGTGGAGGAGAAACATATGAAGGAATGGGAGTTATAGGATTTACCTGAGAAGTCAGTGTTTTGTTCATGGTGGAAGTGGTGTCATCTTCTTCATCAGTTTGTGATTTCTTTGGCAGGACATCTAATTGCTCTCCATTTTGCAAAGTTATCGCACAAGAATTCTCTCTTGGATTGATCACCGTTTGACAAGATAATTCTTCTGAGCCTTGGCCCTCGAATTTGCTCATGCTAGTAGCCAATTGTCCCATTTGATTTGCCAGGTTTTGGATACTTGCCCCAGTTTCCTGCTGGAATTGCATTGTGTTAGTGGCAAGTGCATTAACAATATCTTCGAGAGACATACCTGAGTTTTGCGAAGCTGGTTGCGGTGCTGGATGTGGCATTGGTGGTGGTTGCATTTGAAATGGTTGCTGCACTCTAGGTTGATTGAAACTTTGTGGCCGATTTGGTATCACATTTGGAGTGATTGGTTGATGATTCCAGTAACTGAAATTATGTTGATCTTCCCATCCAGCATTGTAAGTGCTAGAGAAAGGATCATACCATTGCCTCGTTTGTCCTGGAAATCCACCCATGGCATTGGCTTGTTCCATATATTCTTCTTGTAAAGTTGGATACATGTCCATTGGATGCTCCATGTTAGAATATACACCACATGCATAAGGTTTTTGCATATGTCCTGCAGCCATGCTTTCCACAAGAAAGGTTAGCTCAGAAAGTTGTTGTTCAATGTTCTGAGTGCTTACCTCATTTACACTCCAATGTAATTGTGACTGAAATCGGCTACTGAATTGTTGGAAGTTTACTGCCATGTCGCCTAAACACAAACAATCAGAAGAGAAAAACAAACAAAATACGAATCAACAATGAAAACAAAATAACAAATCGATTAGAAAATCAATCCCCGGCAACGGCGCCAAAAACTTGATGCGTTCGAAACTAGCAAGTATACTAGTCGCACAAGTAATAAAGTGATGAGTAAGATATCGTTCCCACGAGGATTGATTCTAATTGAATTTGTTATTTGAAAGCAAAAACAGAATAAACGGGGGGTTTTTGTTGATTGATTAACTAGATGAAATATTAATGCAAGTAAAGAATAACACAATGCTAAGTTAATTTGAGTAAAAATCAATGAGAGTAACCTGGTTAAAGGATCATTCTCTACCACAAGATATGGATTTGCGAATTAATCGTAGAATTGTCATCCAATTACACCATTGAAATTATCAACCGTAGATAACAACAAGCTCTGTTACCCCAATCTTTCCTTACTTTGTTGTTAAATAAAACAGGCTCTTTATTTAATCTCTATCCATTAAACAACCTAGAACAAGCTCTCTAAATTTAATTCAATGGATGCATTACGATAAGAAAGATAGGTTGATCTAAGCAATAAACACACAAGTCGGATTATTTAACTTAGGTTGTATTCTCCAATTGCAATCTCTGATCACAATTTTGCTACTAATGATTAGAAATTCAAGACAATTACGGATCAAGATTTCTAGTCTAGCAATAGATAACAACCAGATTTTACTCAATTGGCCACCCAAATACAATCCAGCAAGCAATCATAAGCATTAAACATGGGAAAATACAAGCAACTTCAATTAGAGAATTGGATAACAATTCCTTGCACAATCAATTCATAAAAACCATATCAAGGGCTTTGAAATCACCCTCAACCAATTCAGATTTAGTTACACATATTCAGATAGAATACAAATACAATACAATATGGAGACATTCCAGAAAATGAAAGGGAAAGGGAAAACTTAGCAAATTTGATGAAATCTCTTAGGATTTGTAGTTCTTCCTCTTTCCAAGCTTTCAATCTCCTTCAAGAACTCCAAGAGATGAGAGAAATCCAAAGATGCAGCCTCCTCCACGTTCTCCCCTCTTCAAGTTATGAAAATAAAACCCTAAAATGTGTTTAAATACTCTGCTACAGTAACCTGCTACAGTGTCCCGTATTATACATGCTACAGTGATTTGTGGAATTACATTTCTATACTTCTCACACTGTTTTGATTACAACTTTTGGTACACTGAATGGATTTATAAACCGTAAATTTCTCCAGAAAATAGACTTCGAGAGCTTTCCAACGGTATATAATATGTCATCGGGTTCATTGTATATCAATACAATTAAATCCGAGAAGATGGTTGACTAGCAGAGGTGAAAATGAAGGGTTTTACTCCATTTTTGTGCAAGTTGCTCCAAAACTCCTACAAACATCAAAACCACACAAAAAACATAAAAATACCAAGGAATATAGCAAAGAAACATGGACGAATTAATATGAAAATGATATATAAATAGACACTTATCAGTAGATATACATCTGTCACTGTGATTAGCCCCTTGTTTATCTATTTGATAGACATCAAAATCATTTCCTTTGGTGTCGACGTCGGGTTGATCAGGATGTCAGCTAGTGCCCATACCATTACTTTTCTGTACTCCTAGATTCTGATGTTGGCTTATGTCTTTTTCAGCTGATTAAGGATTGGATTGTCCTCTTCCTTCCTTTCTTCTTTATTTTCATCAACCTTCTTCTCTCCTACATCCTTCTTATTATTTTCTTCATCTTTCCTTTATGGATAGAAAAGTTCACTCCTGGTTACTCATTGGACTTCGTCTTCTTCTCACAAATTTTTTACCTCAGCATCTTCTTTAACAAAACTCTTCCAGAAATCATGGAGAGGTTCTTTCACAGGAATCTCATCCTAGATTGCCATTACTTCTTTACTACCAACACTTTCTTCATCATCACTAATCAATACGGGTTGAGATGATGATCCCTGTATTGCCCATTCTTTTAGTCTAGCTAAGGCCACTTCCACCCATTCTCTTTTGATTTAAACCATCGGTACTCCTGAATTGATAATAAATGTCTTTTAATTTTCCATTGGCGTATACTTTTCTTGCCTTTCTTCCTTCTATAGTGGTGTACAATGGCTCTATACCTCTTCGTCACTCTTCTCATCACTGCTTGGATACTTCCACTGTTCTTTTAGATGTCTCCTGGCCCATTTTTCTTGCCTTCCATTTTCTAGCAAAAGCCTTCACTACTTTCATTCTCTTTGTCTTCCTCTTTTTGCCATCCTTACTTGTTTTCTCACCATTTCCTGCTTGTATCTTCTCTTCACTTTCGCTTTCAAGTGTTCCTTCCTTAGCTACTCTTTTTGTTTCTTCTATCTCCTCGGTAACTACTCTTATGATAGCTTCTACATTCCTTTTAGGATGCACTTCTATCTCTCTTTACTCTTCTTTAATCTCCAAATCTTTTAATGGAGACAAACACTTCTTGTTCAGTCCTGCTAAAGCTAATCATATATGTATGATGTACATTTCTATAACTCAATAGTGGAATCCTTTTGGTATCCTCTTTTTCTAAATCAGGAATACATCCGTTGTCTATCAAGTCTTAGGTTTTATGCTTCAACTTGGCACAGTTTTCAGTAACATTCCCATAGATTTGATGAAAGTCATAGTAACCTTTATTCTTTAGGCTTTGTAGTATGGGTCCCTCTAATTGCTTTGCTGGTAGCAGTATTAGCTCTTCTTTCTCCTTCAGTTTGGCAAACAATGATGACAATGGTCTGCCTAAGTTGCTAAATCTTCTTGGCAACTTATTTACCATGTTAACATCTATATTCCTTTTATCCAAGCTACCACCTTGTTAGTACTGATTGTTCCCCTCCTCTGAAAGTTCCTGGGCTATTTTGCCTTAGCCCCCTCGATCTGCACACCAAAGCCATACAGATCTTCAAAGTTTTGATCGGTATCCCAAAGCCGATCCTTAATTGCGAGATAAGCACCACTGATTACGATATATATTTCATCCTTCTCCATAGACAGATTCATCATCGTTGCTAGCTTGGCCCTCCATCTAGTTAGATATTCAGCAAATGGTTCACTTGGTATATGACAAGTATTCACCAAATCCTTCAGAGTGGTCTCACACTGAATGTTATGCTTATACCGATCAACAAATTGTTATGCCAGTTCTATCCAGTCTTATTTTATGGCTTTCTCTAGTCAGATATACCACTCTATTGCCTCATCGTCCATGTAATAGATGAACAATCTTAACACCATTTTTTTGGAGAGCCCAATGGTCCTTATCACTGTCACGTATCTCCTTAGGAAGGACCTCGAGTATCATTTTCCATTGAACTTTACAAAATTTGGCATTTTAAACTTTGGTGGGAGA
>SNVD02003323.1:0-10000 GCA_013180625.2 Boswellia sacra
TAGAAATAAATAATGGCTTTGAATAGTAGAGTGCATAGGACTTGTACCACGACACGGGCTTGCAATAACTGCATTTGTGAACCAGCTCATGCATGCAACATAAGAAACTTGTTACGAATTCATAAGAAACTTGTAACAGATTTTGTTTAATTCATAAGAATTAATGGTTGGTTTTTAAAACTAAATAAAAGTATATATGTACAAAAGATGATTAAAATTAAAAAAATTAATTTAGATTTTATATTAGGGTAATTGATAGCATGTAGAGCAGTATCACTTTAATTTTAATTTCTTTTAACGAAATCAAAGATTTAAATAATTGTTATGTTATATTACTTTAAATTCTTATATTAAAATTATTTGAGATCTATTTACTCAATATCTTAATTTTTACGTACATATGATATGTCTATGTATAGAGTACCATACGTAGGTGCAGCTACAGACTGCAGTGCCGGAGACGGTTTGGCGCTAACTGAAATAATTCAAATTAAACGTCTCGATTCAAAAGCATCGTAACGAGGCCAGAAAGAAACAGAAGGATTTTTGGAAGATTGACTGTTACCTCTCCTATCTCTAATAATAGCGTCTGGTTCACCTCGTACGCTCATCGATCATTTATTGTTTTTACACTGTTTATATATATCAAGCCCTAGAAGTGTTCGCCGGTGATGCCGTATTAAAATTGCGAACCATTTTTATGTTTTTTTCACCAGTCGAAGCGAAAGAGATAAATCCTGTTCACAGTATCGTTATTTGAACGATTTTCTTTTAACTTTTATTTATTTATTTATTTAATACAATTGTTGATGGCTGATTGTTCCTGCGTTCAGTTTCTACTCACGATTTCGTTTTACTCACTTCAAAGAAAAGAAAGTCAGTCTCACACGGTTTGAAGTGTGGGAGACTTGAGAAAGATGTCAAATTAGCTGTAGGAGGATCTCCGAGCGCCAGTGGAACTTTAGACAATCATTTTAGAACTTCATTGGAGGATAATCACACAACCAAGCCTACTCATGGTTTGTTGGCTGAGCTAGAGACAGTTAAAAGAAATTTCCCACTGGAGATCGATGAATGTTTAAAAGATGGAAATAAACAGCCCATTTTATCAGCTCAAGTGACTTCCGAAGCAGTCAAGGGTGCTCAGCAGGTGGCATCCCGACTTTCATGTAAGGAGGGCAGTGATGCAGTTGGATGTCCTGCGAAGGATTCATCAGTTTCTGATCCCATCACACAAAATTCAGAACTAAAATAGTCTGCAGCTGACGTTCTATCTTTGTATCGTAGGTATTGAACTTCAAAGATTGGTTAAGCATTTGTTATGAGTTGTTAATCTCTGTATTTTATAGCTAACTCTAGGAAGATGAGGTATTGTCTTTACCTTAACCTCTCCTTCCCTCCACCCCACAACCCCCGCCACGCCGGCCCTGGCCCCACACCACCCCACCCCTACCAAAAAAAAAAAAAGAAAATAATTTTATAAATTTATCATTGTCTACAGTGAAATCCAGTCAAGTACAAGTTCACTAACAAAGTCAGAGGTGAAAGGCCAAAGGAGGCATGGTAGTCCGATGTTGCTAGATGGGAAGGAAAATAAACCCGAGGAGAAGTGTTCCATTTCCATTCAATCACAATCAAGAGGTGAAGCCTCGTGCTCTAACACAAAGAATTCTGAAGAAATAGAGACCGATTTGATTGCTAAAACTGGAAATCTTGTTTCCAGTTCTTGTGAAGAGGCAAAATTTATTATTATTTTTTTTGGTAGTGTACCCATTTGTGATTTTATTATTTGGAACTTTCTGATTTTCACTGTTTTATTTTTGCTTTGGCAGGCGTTGGCTGGTGATCATCGAGTTGCGCTCCAATCAAGCTTGAGAAAATTCAGCAAATCATATAAATCAATTTTAGATGTAGCATCATGCTATGGTCCTGGATCAGCAATTATCAAGACATATTCTCGTGAAACCCCCAAGTCAACGTGTGGAAGCTCCACATTGACTCCTAGAAGCTTTCTGGAATGAAGCAATTCAAATTGTTGATGATTTATGTGCTCAATCTTATAACCTTCCTGCTTAAGCTGCCAAAGGAATCAATAATGCTAATAGCCAACATGAGATGAACATTTTGTCCAATAAGAATGAAAATTTTGACAAGTCAAAATAAATGTTAAATGAAGGTGCAAGTGAAGTTCAGGATGCATCAACTCGTGATTATTTAAACTCAATGGGGAATCATGTGAAGATTTCAGATAAAGAAGCATCTCCACTACCTGTTAAGCATCTTGACTTTAAGTGTGAGGACAAAAAGCTGGACGGTGGTAACACAGCTTATGGTCATTTGGATAGCTTAGAAACTATGATGTAGGGAAAAAGTATAACATCTCAAAAACAAGAAGGCTAAATGAATCATATTGGTTTTGGAACAACAAAAATTGTTAATCATTTTGCCTTATCTCAAAAAACTAAACATATGCCTGAAGTTCAAGAGAGGGTTTCCTTTCTTGTGGTATGTCAAAGAAAAGTGGATTTACAAACTAAAGATAAAAATATCATCACACCAGTGTCAGCTGTTAATGAAAACGGGAGGTCAATTGACAATAACCAATACAATGAAGTCTGTACTCCTTCAAGTTCATTGATGCTTAAAGACCATTTGAATCTTGGCAGTTGGCTTCCTGTATACTTTGTAGCATATATGAAAAGAGAGGAATTTCAAACTACATCCATGGCAGGTACATAAAAAATTTTGAACTAACACTTTGCTAATTTTTTGGTTGTTTGAAATGGTACAGCCCTGCTTGCTGAGAGATGAATTTGTTTGTGTTATATAATTTTAGGTTATTGATCTTCATGCCCGTGATCAGGGTGTGGAAATCTTCAAATTTGAGTCATTTTCATTATTATTCCCATATGCAACATTCATATGAAATTAATATACATTTGAAGTATGCACTTTGAGCTAAGATACTCAAAAATTAAATTGCTGTATCCAAGTTGAGGTGGTATTAGATGAATATACTTAAATTGTGTTGTGTCACGGTTGGAGATAACTTTGATTGAAGGTTAAGATATTACTTAGTTTAAAATCTCAATGTAAAATTATTGTTTTTCAGGTTGATTGCCTTCAGGTGGATGGTGTCTTGCAGAAGCGAAATCTTGTCAATTGTGCTTCGACTAGATATTCTCTTTAAGTAATTGAATTTCATAATGTCTTAAAAAAAATCTTAAATATGAAGTTCTTTGTCATATTGTGTTGTAGATTTAAATTTGTCTTTTATCACAAGCCTTCGCTGTAGTGCCAGCATTGTAGTTACTTAGATAGCACCTCTGATATTTGTAGAGAAAGTTTTATTCCTTTCTCTAGGTTCTTAACGTGTTTGGTTGCATCCATATGTTGGCCACAGTGCTGGAAAAAGCCTTGTGCAGAAAAGGTACTTTGACAGCTATGATTCTCCATTCTTAAAATACAAATATTAATCACTGATTGATAACTTATTTTTTATGTGTTTCATTAATTTATTTTTTATCTTTCAAGAAATTATTTTTTATGCATCTCGTGAATTTATTTCAGACAACATCTGGAGATCATTTTTCAAACAGTTGGTAAGCATGTCCGTAGTTATTACGGAAATCAGGGTGGCAGATCACTTCCTAAAGATACTTCTGTAGCTGTATGTACTACAGAGAAGGCAAACTCTCTAATAAATGAACTGCTGGAAGAGTGTCAGGCCATTCTTTCTCTCGGGACCTAGGTTATTACTAACCATTTCTTTCTCGTATGATTTTGTTTAACAGAAATAAATAATAATTTTAAATAGTAAATTGTATGAGACTTGTACCACGACATTGGTTTATAATATCTGTATTTATGAACCAGCTCATGCATACAACATAAAAAATTTATTACGAATTTATAAGAAACTTGTAACGGATTTTGTTTAATTCATAAGAATTGACGGTTGATTTTTAAAATTAAATAAAAGTATATATAACTAGGGGTGTGCATGGTACATCATCACACGCTCGAACCCGACATACCCGCCATGGTATGGTGAAGGTATGGTAGGGTATAAAAAAATATAGGGTGTGGTATGGTATAGATTTTCAAAATCTGTCATGGTATGGTATGGTAGAGGGGTATTTTTGAAAATACTCGAAAATACCATATCATACCATACCTTTTTTAAAAAAATAAAAAATATGCCACGTGTCAGTATTTAATTGGTTACATAAAATATTTTTGTATGAGTGTTATAGTTTCTTTTTTCTTTGCTTTTTTATTTTCTCAAATTTGTATTAGATTGGAAGTTGAAAAGATTGAAACTTTGTAGAATTTAAAGGTTGGACTTGAAGGTTGGAAGTTGGAACTTTGTGGAAGGATTCGGATATGCAGTTTACTTATTATTTGTGTTGTTATGGACATTTAATTGCTTGAGTATTCGTGTTGTTATGGAATATGTAGTTACGTGATATTTTTGTATTGTTATAAATATGATGTTACTTGATTATTTGTGTTGTTATAAAATATGTAGTTACTTGATTATTTTTATTGTTAAGGATGTGTAATTACTTGATTTTTAATTTAGTACAAATTTTATGAATCATAATATTAAACAATGTCAAAACAAGAACTTAAAGTATCAAAATCTGGTCAATTTGGTCAACTACCCGAATAATACTATACCATACCTGCCCTTACCCTACCATGCGAAAATGTGGTATGGTATTGTATTAAAAAATAGTATGGTATGGTATAAAAATAAAAAACCCGACATATGTAGGATATGAGGATAGTATAATAATACCACACCATACCTTACTATTTACACACCCTTATATATAACAATTAATAAAATAAGTGTCCTATAACTTATTTTAATTATTAATTGTTCCATGCTTTAAGAAGTTAATGCACGGAATCATTTTTTTAATTAAATTAAAAAAAAATCCTAGCCTCCCCTTTCTTCATGATGAGTTAACCGTGCCCGATCATTATAATAATGAGTTCCAAGCACAAAGGGGTTTTGTGAAATCAGAAAGCCGAAGTTAATAGAAACTTTAGCCTTGGTGGACAATAGCAAAAGTCTTTGGACTATAATTCTATGTTTGCTAGGATGTTTGGTGGATTACCAGCCGAAAACAATAGCAAAGTGATCGATGAAAGCCCAAAAACGGAGACGGCGCTCTGGAGGGGTTGTATGTATCCTTGCGCAAAATCAAATTAAATTTGAAGCTTTTCATGTAATTAATTCAAACCGTATTTTGTTTGTTTTTAATTGAATTGCATTAAATTAGGTATGTGCAGAAGAGAAGACAAGCAGCTGGCGAATTCTTCCTGTGCATTAAATGGAGTACGGCATGCCACTGTCGATTGCCACCCTCTTTGTGCATAAATTAATCTAGAAAACATAGCTGGCTCATATTCACATATAATCTCGTCCTCAGCTTTCTGCCGGGCTGGGGCAACATTCATTGGCTTTTATATATTAGAAGTATGAGTTTCTCTCACTCTCTCTCGCATAGTGATATATCTGGACTTTCACTTTCTTTCGAAAATGAATGCACCTCAAGCTTTTTGTTTGGGCGTTGTAAGTGGGGTTGTTATATGTGTTGCTATCAATTATTTAATAACATAAGTGATGCGCGATCCCCTGAGATGGATAAAAATGCCAGGGACCTGGACCTGGAGGAGGTGAAAGTAGAGGATAGAGACCAGTTTCAGTCTCTTTCTGATCTGTTCGAAAAGGAAGATGCACAGAGGGGTTTGCATTTTGCTGATTCTGCTGATCTTGAAGCAATGCGCAATGAAGACATGTGTCCTTCATCTAAGGGAATTCGCCCCTTTAAGATAGTAACAGCAGACGGGGAGCATTGGGCGATGTCAGGAAAATATTAAGAGTTAATGGGAGGGGGCTTTTTTGGTTTTGGATGTACTATTTGGGAATTGGGATGACAACTCTGTAATATAACTTTGGATGGAGTAATAGCATGCTTCTAGCATTTTTTGTATTATCAATTTAGAAACTTTCTTCGTGTTTTTGCAGTGCAATTTAAGAGCTTCTAATATGCAGTTTATTAAATTGTTGTGGAATGAATTCTGAAAACAATTTCTATACAATATATATATATATATATTGGAAGATGTTAGACATATAAGAACAGAGGTGCAGTCGGTGCATGCATTCATCGGTTTCATCCATGTATATATATATTGGAAGATGTTAGACACGTAAGAATAGAGTTTGACCACAGTACAGTCGGTGCATGCATTCATCGGTTGCTTTTATAATATTTAAAGGGGTTCAAAAATCGTGTATATAACTTTTTCATCCTTCTTTTCTTTAAAGCAGCAGTTACACCTGTATAATCGTTGCACTCTAATTTTTGCCATAAAAATATACTTGATTTATTTTTGAACTCTGATAAAAGATGAACGACTGCATTCCTAGAAATGTCAGTTTTTAAAAGAATGACCAGCTTAGTGAGATCAATTTGCATAGGTCGGAATTTTGTCAACGGCATGATCCTAATTCTCTGTTTGTCTTCTTGTCTCTGATTAACTTTCTTCCTTTATTGTACTTGGGCGGGATTTATTGTTATTATTATTATTAGTCTGTCTCTGATTATTGAATTGCATTAAATACTTGCAGACGGCGCAGTCTTTGGGCCCCGAAATTTTTTTGTAATCTCAGTTCTGAAATGATTTCTTTTTCTGTCACATGTCAAACTGCATTAACTGATTGTACTGTTTGTAGAACTTGTAGAACATATAATTACTTAAAATTTTTACGCATGTACCCCCGAAATCAATATCACCAATCGTTAATGTCCTTCTATGCATAACGCTCTGGCGTTGTCGATACACTCCCAACTATTTTTATTCAAAGTCCTCTGACATAGGCGATTCCGTTCAACATTTCTTGTTCCTTTTTATGTTTACCGGTGAGATGCTTCTTCAATTCAGTTCTATTTTTTTTTTTCTAGGATTTTGTTGTATGTTGCTAATTATAAGTTGTTGATATAGATATATATGTGTTTGCATCATACTCATACTTTATTTTATAACGGTTTCAGTATGGCTCATGAGCGTAAGCGAAACGATGGTAAAGCTATATGGAGCAACGCCTATGAAGATGCGTTTATTCGTATTTTACTTGGACGCAAGTTAAGTGGCCAGATATTCCCATTTGATGTAAAAGTCTGGAAGGAAATAGAGGCAGAAATGCACCGTGATACCCGGTATCCTTTTACAGTGGACAAGCTTAAGTCAAAGCTTAACCGTCTGCGTCAAAATAATCGAATGTTCAGTGCTCTCATTGCTACCGTTGGAGTTCATTGGGACCGCAGAACGAATACAGTTACGGCAGCTGATTCTGTTTGGGATGAATTTCTTGAGGTAATGGAGGGGCAAAATATTCTTGATTATTCACGTTGTAGTTTTTGTGTGTACTTGTAATAACGTTTGCCTATGTGTGCAGAGATTTCCAAATGCAAGAGGATTTAAGAAGAAGGGGCTACGAAATTATGATGCCTTGAGCCAAATATTCAGTAAACAAACTGCCACAGATGGCTTGCATCGTATGTCAATTGAGATATCCCCTTTTTCGATGGGTAACAACATGGTGGAGGATGGCTTTAGCAGCAGAGGGAAGGTTAACATGGATGAAACTTCAGTGGTAGCTAAGAAAAAGGCTAGTAATTATCGTAGCCAAACTGATCCATGGTTCCCTGAATGTTGCGACATTATAATTGCCCTTGGTGTGGATGACAAATTATCTGTCAAATTTTTTCGTAAAATAATTGGCTCACCTCCATGGCAGGGGGCTTGGCTGGAAATGAATAACAAAAGAAGGAGGGCATTCTTGAATCAGCTCTAGAAGGAGGGGGTCGGTATTAATGTCCTGGGTGTCAGGCCATGTAATTTTGTGAATGCTATTACAATTCAACTTGTTATTGTTTACACATTCTGAGCTGTTGAGAATTTCTTTTGTTTTTTTTTTTTTGAAGTCTAAATGCTTTCTGTTTTTGTCATTGGTTAAAAAAATGCAGTAACTCTGTCAATACATGTGGTTCCTAGTCACGGGGAAGCTAACTCCATAGGAAACTAAGTGTATGCAATATATCTCAATTTGGCCTGTCCCAGATATTCACTCATGAGTCATGAATCTTGGGATTTCAGATGAACCTCTCACCAATCTATTGATGATGAAGAAGGGCAAAAAAGTTCAGGGCTAGTTCTTAATGCAATATCTTATATTTTTTAATGTCTGCGCACGTGTACATTATAGCTGACTACTTTAAAATATGGTCAGCCATATCTTGTAAAACATAATTCCTGTAATCTTTGATTGTCCTTCGACAACCCAAAAAAAAAAAGTTTATGTAGTCATGAAAAATTACATAAATAGTCAAATGCTGGGCTATGGCAAAATCATGGCTTGATGTTCAGGTGGAACTAGTGCTATCTCATTCACAACCAGGAAGAATGGAACAGTTAAAAAGTTATGGAGATGACATCGAATGCAGTTCGGGACAAATGAATGGTACCTCTCAGCCCTCAGTTGGCCCAGAAGGTTGGCCCCTGCAAGTTCTGAACCAGCAACCACGAGACATTTCTGCTCTTCTTCAGAAGCTCCATTCAGGGTATTTTTACGTTGACCTTTCTGTTTGAATATTATGTTCCCCTTTCGTACAACTCTTAAGCGTTATCTTCATCTTTCCTGCTATATCTAGAGAAATGGTACATGAAGCTGTTTCTCGAGGTTGCAAGGAGCAGCAACGACAAATTGAGGTTTGACTCGAGACAGAATTTACTTGTGATTTCATTTTCGTTGGTAAATTACTTTGCCATACCAAATGTGTTAAATGCTCAAAGAGTACTGCTGTATGATTCTAAAACAACAGCAACTCTGGGACTATTTGCACATTTTCAATAAGATTGTAGATATTTAGGGTAAGATGCTAACTCTCCGGCTTTCCTTGATCAAGTGTCGATGATGTTAAGATCTTCTGTACGGTTCAATGGAACAACTCTCTAATCATATTAAATTGGACATACTGATCATGCTTCTACTTGAAATTAATAAGGAATTATCAATTGTGAGATGATGGCATAGTGGAAGGTTTGCCTTGAAGCATTTGATTTAACCTGATTGTGATTTTTCTTCTTAAAGCTCAAGGGCACTATATTACTTATATTACATTTGTGAGTGGAATTATAGGGATGACTCATGTTTAGTTGAAAATTCTTCTTGTTTTCACCCATGCGTGCAAAGGAAAAATCAACTCAACTGAAGGATATTTGTTCTTAACTCTTTTGGATTTTCTGTTAATCTTTATTCCCTTTCCTTTTCTGTTGGTTGATGGATGATGGAAATTAAAAGTTTTACCCTTTTCTTTCTTTATTTAATTTTTAATTTTTAATTTTTTTGGCTTTATTAAAGCATATTCTAAATATTACATTGGGGTTCCTAGATGTTGCGTTATTTATTCAATGCTAATATTGCTTGTCACGCTTTATTGGAACTTGTTGGTTGGTCCTCTCTAAGGGCACATTGGGTGACAGATGAAGCTAATGTTGGGGAACATACCACATCTTTTGGAACTTATATGGTCATGGATAGCACCTTCAGAAGATGATCAAAATGTTTTCAGGTAATCCTCCATTATTGTCTCTGATGCTAGATATTTGTATCCACAAGCACAATATGTTTCTCCTTGTGAGCAATTGGACACTTGTTCCTCTTTTTTAGTTGCAAAGTTTCAGACCTAAGACATACCCACCACCCAACTTAATATCTGGAATTAAAACTAAAAAGACATCGGCCTTGACCAATTTTTGCAAATGAAAATGTACTGTATTGGTGATTACCGCCTCTGAAAGCTTACGCCATTTTCAGAACTAGATGGACAGAAAGTCATGAATTGAATTTTTTGGGCCCCCCGGGGGGTGGTGTTGTTGTGTTGGGCGCTTAAATTCACTGGATATTTAATTTTTTTTT
>SNVD02003326.1:0-17456 GCA_013180625.2 Boswellia sacra
TTGATATAAAAATGATATATAAATAGACACTTATCACATTGAATTGGTATAAAAAGAGATTGGCCCAAGGGGGCATCTCTCGCTTGAAGGAACCCACACCATTGGGCCCTTGAGACTTAAGCCCATATGGATGAATCTAGCAATTTTCAATAAGATAAATATCCAAAACCCATGTTGAAATCCATGTCTATGGATGTAAATTCCATATGATGGGAGTAGCATCAACTCAAACCTCATGGAAACATGAACAAATTCCATATGTCCAGTTACCCATTAGAACAAATAGGGGCATGTGCCATAAGTTAGGGTTATTATGACGTTTAGAAGCCATGTTATGATAATTATGGAGAATCCAACATCAGCTTGAATATTAGAATTATGAGAGAGAATCTTGCATACCCACATCCTATGATGATGACTTGGGTCCATCAGAAAGGTGGCCACGAAGAATAAGCCCAAGATAGAAGAACCTAAAGAAGATGGACTTAAGGAGATCATCAAAAGGGCGGAAGAAGAGCCTATTTCTTTAGCGACTCAAATCTTCACCAAGAAGGGTGGATAGTCCAACATTACAGTAAAAGGGATCAAGCGAAGCTTAGAGTTTGAATTGGTGTGCCCTAGATGAAGATGAAGAAGAAGTTGAGGTGGAAGATGAAGGAGCATTAGCCAAGATGAAGTCCACACTAATGGGTGCCTTTGCCAAGAAGTGGATGGCTAGAAAAGGGGATAGAAGAGGCCTACCACTTAGAAGACTTAGGGTGAAGAAGGGTAGTGAAACTAGGAAGGGAAAGCAAAGTAAGAGCCTTGTCAGAAGCAAGAGCTTGCCTAGAAGATGTAAACAGGTGATAGTCATGAGTATTTGGGATGACATTCCTAAAGTCACGACCCTTCCAAACTTTTGGATTGACTTTAGTAGTGACAAAGAAAATGAAGTGAGAGTCGAGGGAGAAACACATGAGGGAGAAACACTTAAGGGTGAGAATGTCAAAGGAGTGACAAGGAGTGGTAGGTTTTGCCATGAGAAGGAGAAGGAAAAACTAGTTGAGGAAGAAAAAACTGTTGAAAAGGGCAAAGAAGTTGCCAAGGAAGAAGTTAAATAAGAAGAAGACCAAGTCATCAAATAGTTGAAGAAAACTCACGCAAATACTAGCATTTAGGACTTGTTGATCTCATCCCAAAAGCTTAGAGAATTCATGGCGAAGGCTTTGCAGAGGTGAAGATATCATTGGCTGCCACTCCAAATGAGATATTAACTTCCATGACTGGAAGAGAACCCAAACGGGTAAACAAGAAGGGTGTGATCACTTTTATCGATGATGATTTTCCTTTTAAAGGAATGAATCACGACAAGCTGTTGTTAATCATTGTTGAGATTAGAGGAAAGGCATCTCCTTGCATCATGGTGGATGATGGATCCGTCATCAATATTGTGCCTTTGAAGATATTACACAAGCATAGGGTTAGTGAAGAAGAACTCGAGCCTTGTGAGATGATGATTAGCGCTTATGATGACTCAAAAAGGAGTGCCATTAGGATTTTCAAGGCACTAGTGAAGATTGGCCCTATTAAAGTGGTGACTGAGTTTACGATCCTTGACATTTCAGTCACCTTTGCTGCTTTATTTGGTCAAACATGGTTCCATCTGCTTGGTGGCATTCCTTCTACTTTGCATCGGAAGATTTGATTTAATATGGATAGGGAGATTGAGACCATTCATGCTACCTCAACCATTCCACCCACCACTTCAAGTGTGAAGGTTGGAGAGACACCATTCAAAGGAGGTCTCAATGTAACTATGATTGATGAAGTTAATCCTATTATTGTTGAAATAATGAAGAAACAGGGATATTTACTAGGAACTGGGCATAGGAGGAATGGAAGTGGTCTGCCATCCCTTCTAGATTTCAATGACCAAACTACTAGAAGAGGGTTAAGCTATACTATCTGATGAAGAAGAAGACTTCAAGCCTAAGAAAAGAAAGTTTGTCAAGTTTTATCAGAGCCCAAGATACGAAGTATGTGGGAGTTGTCAAACTATGGGTTTACAAGGGAATGATGAAGCCCAGATTCAAGATTTTCAAGGACATCCTTTCAACTAGAATCTCCAAAGGGTGTCACTTAATCGAAATAGAGACGATGAAGATCAAGGGAGAGAAGCCTCAAGATCAAGCATCGCTAATGGACCCGTCTGTCGACCTTGATGCTTTATCGAAGAAGAATCAAAGAAGTCTGTTATGAAGATGTATTTTTCTTAAGCTCTTTGAAAAAGAGGACATTGTTTATGTTTCAAAATTTCATGTAATGAAAAATCAATTTGCTTACTTGTGTGATGTTTTTCCTGATGGAATAGTATATAATAATTTGCATTTCACTAGCATATTTGACATCAATACCATTCAAACTCATGACATCAATCTTGGTACAATTGAAAAACCAAAGAACATATGAAATGCACTTGATACAACTCTTGAAGAGAGAGCAAGATTTGAAAATTTATCAAAGAAATATTAAGAAGTCTTTGCTTGGTCCTATGATAACATGCTTGGATTTGATAGAAGTATCGCTGAGCATACGATTCCACGTATCTGCACATGAAGCTGGTTAAGTAGAAGCTAAGAAGGTTAAGACCAGAATGGGCTCAGAAAATCAAAGAAGAAGTCTCCAAGCAGATTGAAGCCAAGTTTCTAGATGTTGTGAATTATCCGGAATGGTTAGCCAATATTTTGCTAGTGCCGAATAAGGATGAAAGGGTTAGAATGTGTGTTGATTACTGAGACTTGAACAAAGTCTCAACCGAAAGATGACTTTCCTTTCCCTCACATTAATGTGTTAGTAAAGAACACCGTCACCAGTGTGATGTTCTCTTTTGTAGATGGGTTCTTTGGTTATTACCAAATAATGATGGCTAACGAAGACAAAATGAAAATGGCCTTCGTTACAAAGTGGGGAACCCACTGTTGTAAGGTGATACCTTTCGGGTTGAAGAATGCATGGGCAACCTACCAACAAATGGCGACGACAATATTTCTAAATTTCGGATTGAAGAATGCATGGTATGATGCACAAGGAGATAAAAGTCTATGTAGATGACATGATGATGAAATCTGAGACTCCAGATGGTCAATGTGAAGCTTTAGACAGATTCCTAAAATGGGTGAAGAAGTACAAGTTATGGCTAAATCTAAAGAAATGTGTTTTTGGAGTCACCTCAAAGAAGCTATTAAGATTCATAGTTGGCAAGAAAAGGATAGAGGTAGCTCCCGACAAGGTTAAGGCGATTAAGGAGATGCAATTGCCCAAGACTAAAAAAGAAGTTCCAGGGTTTCTTAGGAAAATCCAAGATATTGGTCGGCTTATAGCCAAATTGACAATAGTTTGTGCACCAATCTTCAGACTCCTAAAGAAAGATTAGCCATTGATGTGGAATGATCAGTGCCAAGAAGGATTTGAGAAGATTAAGAAGTATTCGTAGAATTCGCTAGTTTTAAGAGCGCCAAAACCAGGCAATTATCTAATTTTGTACTTGGCTCTCGAGGAGGAAGCCATTGGTGCTATGTTGGTACAAGAAGACGAGAATGGTATGGAACATGCCATCTATTATCTTACCAAGAAGTTTTTGCCATACGAGATGAAATATAGTTATGTGGAGAAAATATGCTTAGCCATGGTGTGGCTCTCGAAGAAGTTAAGCCACTACTTTCAGTCTTACAAGATTAAGGCTATCTCGAATGAAGAACCAATGAAGCACCATTATTGGTGGGAAAGCTAGCCAAATGGCTAGTTTAGTTGTTAGAATTTGACATTGAGTATGTCACCAAGAAGGTGGTAAAAGGAAAAGTAGTTGTGGAAATCTTGGTCATGAATCTAGTCGACGATGATGAACCGTGAAAGTTAGACTTCCCAAATGAACATTTGAGGTTAATCTCGGTAACGAGATAGAGAATGTTATTTGACAGAGCTTTCAATAGAAATGGTGTGGGAATAGGAATTATTCTTGTATCACCAACTAAAGAAGTAATTACCTTCGCTAAGAAGTTGGAGTTCAGAGTCACCAATAACATGGTTGAGTATAAAGCCCGTGCCTTTGGGTTAGAAATTGTGACTATGATGGGCATTGATGAAATAGATGTGTTGGGAGATTCAAAGCTAGTAATCTCTTAAGTCAAAAAAGATTAGGATCTAAGGGAAGGAAGACTCAAACCATATCTTAAGCACATTAGAAGGTTGATTGAGAGGTTTAAACAGTCTACCTTCACCCATCTTCCTAGAAACGAGAATCAGATGGCTGATGCTTTAGCTTCTTTGGCATCAATTTGGGTGAGTACTCATGAGCTGCTGGTGAGGTCAATAGTGATATCACAAGCATAGGGTCCTTACTATATGGTGTGAATGGGGCTTTCATCCCACCAGAGCGTTTGCGACCGCAACACTGTATCAAAGCGTCTTTCGAGACATAAGAGAACACATATGAGCCATAGGCACGTCTAGAGAAAGGAGTCTCCACCCAATTATTCAATTGGGAATGAATGGTGGCAATCCGATCCCTCGCTTCGGGACCTAAACTACCCTCATCCCTTTAGAGATGGGTTAGGGAAGTTAGGTACGAGTCCTTCAACCCGCCCGGATCTAAATCCGACCTCCACTTGGGAAATACCAAATAGAAATATCTCGTATTGTTACTTAGTTCACTTAGCGTTGTTCATTTTATGCACACATTTCCATTTTATCTTTGTTAGGCATGTGAGGTGATTATTTAATCATTGACAGTTGTATATTCATACAAAGAAAGAGTGAGGGAAATGGATTACATTTCCTTTCAAATATGGGGAAATGGGAGAGGATTAGAAAATTGTTATTCAATAATATAGTAAATTCTATATTACCATACAATCCATCGTATATATCATAGGTATTCAAGTATTCATTCTAAGTGATGGTCCCTCGTCATCAATGTGAGTCCATCATCAGTTCATGGCATCATACAATCACACTTATAATCATGACATATTCATACATTCATAAACAATCAAACAAACCTATAATCTAATATCATGGCATTCTAGCCTAGATTTTGATAAATTCTATCATAGCAATTCTACCCATAGCTACTCTAGCATAATTCATATCGAGTATCATGGCATTTCTAGTCTAAAACATGATTCTTATGGCTTATTCTAACTTACACACGGCATTCATGGCATATCTAGCCTAATTGAAACATCCAACATCAATCATGGCATTCAAGGGCAAAACGAAACTTTTTATCTATTTTATGCTATTGCCTAGCATTCATCAAAGCAAATAAGTTTTTTTATTATGATTCTAATCATGTGCTCTTAAGCATGATTCTAGACATGTTCTCCTAGTCATGATTCTAAGCATTCGCAAAGAAAATAAATTCCTAAGCATGATTCTAAAAAAGGAAGGATTGCAGACTTACCTCGACATGCTTATCCATCTTGCAAAACAAAGTGGGCTAGAACAATTCATAATAACCCTAAACATGCTCCTAAGCATAAAATAAAAACCTAAACATGCTTTTTCTAAGCAAGAAAAGTAAAAGAGAGAATAGGAGGGAGGAGAGAATTCTGCTCTCCGGACTACCCTTTCTAGGTTTGGAGCAATAGAATGGCTAAAAATATTTATATTGGAAACGACTTCTCGAATTTCTTAGCTTATCTTCAAGAGGGAGAAGAGATGATTGTATTCGACAATTAGTGTGTCTTGAAAAGTGAGAGGAGGGGGGTTTATGTAGGAGAAGGGTGGAGATTAAAAAGTTAAGTTTCTAAGCAAATTTTCGAAAATAAGCATCCAAGGGCCGGGCGGCCATTTCCAAATAGTCGGGCAGCCATTTGATGGACAGTCGACCATTGGCAAACAGCCAAGTAGCTATCAGATGGTCAGGTGGTTATCTTGGATAGCCAGGCAGTTTTCTGATGGTAGACAGGTCAATTTCCATTCGACCCTTTCTTTTTTTGTCATCTTTCGATGCAGCCCCTTCAGACCTTCATCCCTTCAATCACACATAACTTTTTCAATTCAACTCTGATTCATGATCTATAAATTTCTATGAAAACTAGACATCTGTAGCTTCGCAACGGTATATAACTCATCATCAGATTCCTCTTGGATTGGTTTCTATGATTTTTCAAATTCATATGTTAGTTTTTGAAACCTTTCACCAACTCCCTCTCACCTTCCTTTCTTGGCCTCCAAGGGCATTTTGGTCATATACTTTGCTCGAGATTCATCTTAAATCCTTCATCAAGCCTTGAAAATTTAGTGTCTATAGCTTATCCCCTACTTTGGAGAGGTTTGTGAGACACAAAATTCAACAAAATACTCTTGCTTTGTCTTTCTTTCTTCCCTCTCGACATCTTTGCCTTTGTCTTCCTTCTTTCAGACTTTCTCATCATCTCTCTCTCTTCTTCTATTCCCATAGAAAGATGCACCCATTTGAGTGCTAATGTGCCCTTCTAAGGGTTGATGTACCCATTCAAGGGCTAATGTACCCATCTAAGGGTTGAGATGCCCTTCCAAGGGTGGATATGCCTATGTAAGGCAGATGTGCCCATTCAAGGGCTAGAAAGCATCCTTATAATGCTTACAATAAAACAGTCTTTGATGCACCTACTTCTTACGGTTTTTAACACTCTTCAGTGCACCTACTTCTTGGAGTTTGGTAACACTCTTCAGTATGCCTATTCTAAGGGCTTCAAACTTTGTTAAGTGCACTTACTTCCTAGGGTTTTCAATGCTCTTTAGTGCGCCTATTCTTAGGGCTTATGCCAATTCTAAGGGCTACAACACTTTCAAGTGCACCTACTTCTTAGGATTTTCAACACTCTTCAGTGCACCTTGTGCCTATTCTAAGGGCTTAAAACACTCTTAAGTGCACCTATTTCTTTGGGTTTTCAACACTCTTCAATTGGCCTCTTCTTAGGGCTTATGCCTATTCTAAGAGCTTAAAATACTCTTAAGTGCACCTACTACTTAGGGTTTCCTTCTAATGCACTACTTCGTTGAGAAACTTCTATCATGCACTGCTTCGTGGTCTTTAGACCTTCTTATTCTTTAAGCCTTCAGCTGAGTATTCTTCATTCATCTTTGATCTTTTCAGATTTTGCATTTGTTGGGTTTCACGCCCCCCTTCTGAGTATTGTTCACTCTTTTTTGATCTTCTTCAGTCTTTACATTCGTTGGGTTTTCATGCCCTTCTTCTAACTATTCTTCAAGTTTCCTTAATCTACTTTAGATTTCGTATTCAATGGGGTTCATGCCTAAGCTTTTATTTTTGATTCCTTTGAATCATGTTCTGACATTCTTCATTCTCGACTTCTCTTGCATTCACCATTCTCTTCATTGGGAAGTTCTAGATGCTTAGACTTATTGTGAATCCTTCCATTTGTGCTTGCAAGTTCCTGTAGAATTCAAAAATTTCTTGATGATGTAAAAACAATTCAAATTTTTACCTCGTTTGGCGTGTTCTTCAACAAATTGCTTTCTAGTATCTAGAGGAATTCTTTTATGTGATTCTGACTCTAGTGACTAAGGTCGGTCTTCTTTCGTTGTGAGTTGCTAAACTATTGCCATGGTCGAGCATTGGTCATAATTTCATCAGAAATGTCTTATGGTCGATGAGGAATTTCTTTTTTTCTCTTTTTCTTTTTTTTCTTCTTTCTTTCTCTCTCTTCTCTCTTTTTTCTTTTTTCTTTTCCTCTTTCTCTTTTCTCTCTCTTCTTTTTCTCTTTGACCTTTTACTCTTTACCCTTCGAACTATCTGGCTATGAATCTTTTTTTTTTCAACTCCTTCAAGGTGAACTTCAAATTCTTCTTCAAAATTCCTTCTGTCGGGTAGGCTTCAAATTCCTAAAACAAAAGAGATGCCTTTTCAAGGTGGATGCCTTTTTCATGGTAGATGCCTTATTCGAGGGAGATGCCTTTTTTGAGGTGAATGCCTTCTTTGAAGTGAATTCTTTATTCAAGGCAATATATTCTTCTTACAAACTATTGTGTCTCGTCTAGACCATGTGAGCTCCTTTGCGGATGTTTGACTTGTTCTAAGCGATTTGCAAATCTTGCAAAATGATTGTCTTCTAGACTGTACTCACATGTCTTATGTGGTTGACCATCTCAAATCTTTATTCTCAGATGTGGTCTTCTTCGAATTTTTTTAACTATAGCAATCCTTATTATTATGGTAATCCTTATCTATAAGGTTGTCATTCTTCTGGCATGTTGTACTGCCTGAAAACTTCATCTAGGCTAGCATATCATGTTAAATCATTATATCTCATCGAGACTAAGCTACTTGTCCAAGTAACTTGCATACCATGTTGCTTGCACTCTTTTTTTTTTTTTTTTTTTTTGCGGTTACCCTTTGTATTTCATACTGCTTCATGATTCTACAAAACTTGGTTACTTTTGGACTATGCTTCATTCTAGATCATACTTCCTGTAAGAAAAGGATTTATGATTCATGTATGCATAATGTCTATTTTTCTAACTATATACTTCTTGCTTGGACTAGACGGGTCGCCTACAAACTCAGTGACTAGAGTGAGAGGTTGAGCGTCTTCAGGCTCAAGTTACTGCTTCTTCAATTAACGTTGGTGATGATGAGTGAGGACAATTGCCATTGACCTTCTCTTTTTCCCCTTTTACGATTCAACACTGCTTCTCCCAATTCCTCACATATCTAAGTTCTTTAGCCTTTTTTTTTTCTTTTTTTGAGGCTTCTAAATCGTGATGATTTAAAGCGGCTCGAACCTAGCAACTTCTACAATTTGATGTTTGTTCGACATGCAGAAGACTGTATGACCTTTTAGGATTCTTACAACCATATCTTTCGCTTTCAAGAGCTTTGTCCCCTGTATAAGTAGTCATTTACCATACTCAATTATCATTCATCTAGCTCTGAGAGCATCATTCTACCCACTGCTCAAACACCATCTATGTTTGACCTTACTAATTTTTCTAACTTTTCAATTTTTACCATGGGTATCCACGCCAGAGATAATAGAGTGATATTATCTTTGATCATGCCTTTACTCGAGATGATGGGTAGGACCTTGTCTAGTTGGCTTCACCTTCTTCAGTCCTGTCTTCTTTCACAATTTCTATTGGTTTCACCAGATGGTCTCAGAGATCCACATCTTGTAGCCATCATTCCTCAAATGGGACCTGGTTTCACCATAGTTTCCTTGATTCTATCTTCATTGATTCTATCTAAGACATTGATCAGACAAGATTGAGTTATGGTGATTTGGGTCAGAGGTTTGGTGGCAGTCTTCTACTTCTTTAGGTTCTTATTCTAACCTTAAATTTTGCTTAAGCAACCCTTTCAAGTTTTTGACTTAGCGGGTTCAGTCATTTTTCATTTTTATTTAATTTCTCTCTCTATCTCTTTTATGCTCTAATTTTTACCTAAGCCACCCTCTTTAGGTTTTTGACTTAACGAGTTTGCCCTAACTTTTGCCTGAGCTGACCTTTCTGGGTTTACAACTCAACGGGCTTTTTCTTCTTTTCTTTCATGCACTAACTTTTGCCTAAGCTGTCCTTTCGGGTTTTTAGCTTAGCAGGCTTGCCTTAATTTTTGCCTAAGCCGCATTTTCAAGGTTTTTGACTTAGCAGGTTTTTTCTTATTTTTCTTTTCTTCTTCACATTTGGCTACAAGAGAGGCTATCCATTCTAGCATCATTTTCTTACACTTCCTTCAAGAAGATTGAAATAATTCTATCTGCCTTGATTTTCAAGATGATTAGGGCAATTCTTTGCTCCCTTGCTTCTTTTTACTCAAGATAATTGGACAACTCTTTCTCCCTTACTTCTTTTCACTTCTGAAGATGGATAGGTAATTCTTTACCCCCTATATGAAGCATTTAGTATCGTCTTAGGGAATTTCTTCATCCAACTTCAAAGGCATTATTCCTATTTCTTTGTAAACATCCATGCTAGACAAAATGGGTAACTTCTTCCATAGGTCGTGCTTCTTCACCATTAGTGGCAAAGTTACTTCTTTGATACCCCTGATAAAAACTATTGGCAAATTTCTTCCTTTTGACATGTTTTCAATAAACCCAACATCTTCTAATAACAAGTTGAAATATTGACTGTGAGTTGTGTATCAATTTGATTTACATTTAAGTTTCTCAAGGATTTCTCAAATTCAATAGCTCAATGATAATGCATTGACATCATGATTGTTCATAATTTCGACTCTAAGTTAGAATTATTTCATTCAAAATTCTTTGTGTGTGTGTGTAGCCAATCATACTTCGCTTTTTAAGACTCAGATAGCTTTAAGCAAATAGAAACTAGTGATCAATCTCTAAATATAAAAGGACTACCATAAGCCTGCTTTTCACACCACCCTCCACTAATGTAGGCTCATCACAACACCAAAGATCATTAGAGCTTTATCAAGCTTGTAATGATAGGCTAGGGTCAAGTTATGATAAAGAAGACTATAAGGTTATCTCACCCAAAATCATACAACCATTCTAGGTTTTAATTGAGAGCATCAACCTCTTTCATTTATACCCCCAAACATTGAGTTTTCACTCACTAGGTTTGCTTTGCTTTTGATTTCGATTGGCTACACCCATAAACTTTACCAGCTATGGGATTAGCATTCTTCTTTTCTTTTTTCTTTCTTCTTCTTCTTCTTCTTCGTTTTTCATTTCTCTCTCTCTCACTCTCTTGTTCCTTTCTTCCTTTTTTTATCTTTTTTTTTTTGGACCTCAAAATTGCACAAAAACTTGTCAACTTCCTTTCATTCCCCTATAAGCATGGCTTTCAATGCTCTTTTCTAAAATGTTCATATGTTATGAGTGAAGGGTGCTATGTAAGGAAAATTTTTCTAGTGTCTGTGGTTTGACAAAGAAAAGGCTTGATTAGTTTCAACAGGGTATACTAGTGGCGATGAAGTAAGCATAGGTGGGCTTGAAAGGTTTAATCAATCCAAAGAAGGCCTAAATCACTTCCTTTTTGTTGTGAAGCCTAAGATTCTGCCTCGAGTGGTGATCAAATAGGTTATAGATTCTTGCAAGATCTTAACACCAAGCTTTATTCACATAAAGTTTCTCTAAGTGATATAAAGTTCCATATTCATGGCTATTGCGCTCAAATGACTGAAGAATCAAGAATGAAACTCATCTAGCAAAAAGAGTCAAGCATGTGAACAACATAATCTTATGTATTACCAAAAATATATTTCCAATGAGTATCATGATTTTATCGATGATCATCAGAAGAATACACAACTCCCATATCATTCTTAAGACAAAGCATTTCAAAACATCATTATTCTTTCTCAAAATTAAGAATTCTCCCATTATTGACCAAGTCTTTTATCAATCATGTACTTATGCATCATCATTGTCTGACCCGTTAGATTGGTCATGCTATTCTAGATTTCTGTTGTTGCTTCTCCTCTGTCTGGCCTCCAAATCTTCTATTTGAATGCTTAAATCACACAAATCTTTGAATGCCTTGATTGGAAAGCCTACAAGTCTATCACTGATGAAGCCATGGGCCCCATTGATCACTATACGGACTTGATCCTTCTCCACGGGCTTTGTGGTCATCTTGGTAGCTTTGGCCCTCCAACGGTCTAGATATTCTAAGAAAGTCTCGTTGGCTTTTGATGTGTCATCTCCAAATCTCTCAAAGTTACCCCCAGTTGCGTGTTACGACGATACTGTTCTATGAACTATTTAGATAGCTACTCCCAATCTTCTCAGACTCTTTTGGGGAGGTCATGGCACTATACTACTGCATTATCTTCTAGGGATAGCATAAAGTACTTCAATATGTGCTATTTTGACAAAGGAGTGGTGGCCATGATGGTTGCATACTGTCTTACATATGACTTTGGATTGCCCTCGCCATTAAACTTGGGCAAGTTTGGCATGCAAAATTTGGGAGGCAAATCGTTTTCCCTAATAGGCAAAATGTCGTCTAGGTCTTCGACCTCTTTTAACCCCTTTTTCTTCAAGAGAGATTGAACCTTTCCATGTCCTTGGCCAACTACTTGACCGATTCAAGTTCTTCTAGACTGATTGGGCTTTTCCCTCTATTTTTGCCTTTGCTATTCTCACCATCACCATCACCATCGCCACTGCCCTCGCGTGGTGGCTGATTCATACGGTTAGGCCCATTTTGGAGTGCTTCAATGAGTTGGGCCATTTGTTGCTGAAGTGTGGTCATGTCAGCTCTCAACTAGGGTATTTAAGCATTGTTGTTGTTGGGTGCTGCCATTTCGTCTTCTTGTCTTGTCAAACGACCACCTTGTCTAACTGAAGCAATGATGGTTGCAAAACAAACGTGTTAATGCCATACATGCATGCATGTATGCATGATATGATGCATGCTCATAAAAGAGCATAGACACGTTTTCAACCTTCCAACCTTATTCCTCTCACACACGTGAGGTTAAGTCTCTTTTCTTAGGATTTTAGGCTTCATTCCCAAGACATCATAATGGGATGTGGGAACACAAGAGTCTCTCTCCTAATTCTAAAATTCATGTTGATGTTGGATTCGTCATATTATCATAACATGGTTTTCAAAACGTCATGATAAACTTAAGTTCATGTCACATGTTCCCATTTTGTTCTTATGGGTGACTTGACATGTGACATTTGTTCATGGTTCCATGAGGTTTCAAGTTGATGTTATTCTAATCATGGGGAATTTACATCCATAGACATGCAATTCAACATGGGTTTTTAGATATTCATCCTATTAAAAATTTCTAGAGTCATCTATATGGGCTTGAGTCTCAAGGGTCTAATGGTCTGGGCTCCTTCGAGTAAAGGTACGTGCTCAATGATGATAACACCAACATGGGTTGCCTAGGGGTCGAATAGAGTCAAAGACTTCTAATGCCAATGCCACACGACTAGTTTAGGCAGCTTGTACTCATTGTGTGCAAATGTGTAGTGATAAAAGGACTCATTATACCAACACATGGTTTTAGAATTTTGTATTCCTATCAGAATTAACTTCTCCTATCCCTAGTGGAGTCCCCATTGTGAATGAGGCTTTCATGCCGCCAGATCTTTGCGACCACGACACGGTGTCGAAGCCTCTTTCGAGACTTAAGGGAACATAAATGACCCATAGGCACGTCTGGAGAAAGGAGTCGCCACCCAATTATTCAATTGGCAATGAATGGGGGTAATCTGATCCCTCGCTTCGGGACCTAAACTATCGTTATCCCCTTAGAGATGGGTTCTTAAAGTTAGGTACGAGTCCTTCAGCCCGCCTGAATGTAAATTCAGCCTCTACTTGGGAAATACCAAATAGAAATATCTCGTATTGTTGCTTAGTCCGCTTAGGCATTGTTCATTTTATGCACACATTTCCATTTTATCTTTGATTTAGGCATGTGAGGTGATTTTTCAATCATTGGCAATTGTATATTCATACAAAGAAATAGGGAGGAGAATGGATTACATTCCCTTTTAAACATGGAGGAATAGGAGAGGATTACAATAATTGTTATTCAACAGTAAAGTAAACTCTATATTTCATCCATACAATCTATCGTATATATCATAGGTATTCAAGTATTCATTCTACGTAATAGTCCTTCACCATCAATGTGAGTCTAACATCATTTCATGGCATCATACAATCACACTTCTAATCATGATATATTCATACATTCATAAATAATCAAACAGAGCCATAATCTATTATCGTGGCATTCTAGCCTAGATTTTTATAAATTCTATCATGGCATATTCTAGCCTAATTCAAATATCCAACATCAACCATGGCATTCAAGGGCAAAACGATAATTCTTACCTATTCCATGCTATTTCCTACCATTCATCAAAGCAAATAAGTTTTCCTATCATGATTCTAATCGGTGCTCTTAAGCATGATTTTAGACATGTCCTTCTAGCCATGATTCTAAGCATTCGCAAAGAAAATAAATTTCTAAGCATGATTCTAAAAAACGAAGGATTACGGACTTACCTCGACACGCTTATCCAAAAAAAATTGGGTTAAACAATTCATAATAGCCCTAAACATGCTCTTAAGCATAAAATAAAACCCTAGACATGCTTTTTCTAAGCAAGAAAAGTAAAAGAGAGAACAGGAGGGAGGAGAGAATTCTGCTCTCAAGACGTAACCTTTCTGGTTTTAGAGTAATAGAACGCCTAAAAATATTTACACTGGAAACGACTTCTCAAATTCTCGAGCGTGTCTTCGACAGGAAGAAGAGATGATTGTATTTGAGAATAGGTGTGTCTTACAAAGTGAGAAGATGGGGGTTTATATAAGAGAGAGTTGAAGATGAAAAAGGAAAGTTTCTAAGTAAATTTTAAAAAATAAGCCTCCAAGGGCTAGACGACCATCTCGAGATAGCCGAGCGACCATTTGATGGACGACTAGCCATTGGCCAACAATCAGGTAGGCTATCAGATGGTTGGGTGGCTATTTTGGATAGTTGGGTGGCTGTTAGATGGTCGGGCGACTGTCTGGTGGTCGACTGGTCAATTTCCATTTGGCAATTTCTTTTTTTGTCATCCTTCGATGCAGGCCTTTCAAACCTTTGTCCCTTCAATCACATATAACTTTTTCAGTTCAACTCCGATTCACGATCCGTAAATTTTTACAAAAATTAGACATCTATAGCTTAATAACAGTATATGAGTCATCATCAAATTCCTCTTGGAATGGTTTATGTAATTTTTCAAAGTCATATATTAGTTTTCGAAACATTTCACCACCTCCCTCTCACCTTTCCTTTCTTGGCCTCCAAGGGCATTTTGGTCATCTCTTTGCTTAACATTCATCTTAAATCCTTCCTCGAGCCTTAAAAATTTAGTGTCTACATATGGAGCTCATGTAGTGGAAGCGAAAGTGGATAAGAAGCCATGGTTCTATGACCTAAGAGATATTAGAAGATAGAATTCTGCCAGATGAGGCCACTGAGAAAGACAGGGTTGTACTATGAAGGTTGGCCCAATAATTTACTTGTCATCAAGGGGTGATATGTAAGAGAAAGCCATAAGGGTTGCAACTGAGATGTGTTGATAAGAAAGAAGCTAGCAGGCTCATGGAGGAAACCCATAGTGGTGTATGTAGGCCACATATGAATGGGCTGACGCTTGGGAAAAAGATAATGAGGCAAGGTTTCTACTGGCTAACCATGGATATAGATTGTGTCAATTTGTGATGAGGTGTCATTAGTGCTGGATCAATGAAAATTTGATTCACCAACCACCTTGGAGCTACAAAGGATGACAACATTGTGGCCCTTTGCTGCATGGGGCCTTGACATTATAGGCGAGATAAGGCCGTCAGCCTCTATGGGCATCGATATGTGGTAGTGGCAATCGACTACTTCATTAAATAGATAGAAGCTGAGTTCTACAGTAAACTAGGGGCAAGGCAGAGGATGAAATTCATTAGGAAGAACATATGCAGATTTGGAGTGCCACATCACATCGTGACTGACAATGGAGTTCATTTCCGGGCTGAGACTAAGGCCTTGTTTGAGAAGTATGGGATTGAACATCGTAAGTCATCGCCATATAGACTACAAGCAAATGGAATGATAGAAGTAGCCAATAAGAACATTGAGAAGATGTTGGCCAAGATGGTGTAGACATACAAGATTAGGCAGAGAAGCTGTTGTTTATATTATGGGTTATAGAATGACACCTAGAAGCTTAACGGGCATGACGCCTATTTCATTGGTGTATGGTTCTGAAGTGGTCCTATCAATTAAGATAGAAATGAAATCAACGAGGGTTCTGATGGAAGCAAAAATTCTTGAAGGGGGGTGGATTCACAATAGATGTGGATAATTGTCCTTGATTGATGAGAAAAGAATAAAGGTCAAATATCACATGCAGTTGTACCAGAAGTGGGTTACTCAAGCCTTTAACAAGAGAACAAAGGCAAGGAAGTTCAAACAAGGGAACTGGTCCTTAAACAAGCTAGGCCAGTAGTGTTTGATCTGAGAGGGAAGTTGAAGCCCAACTAGGAAGGCCTATTCATTGTAATAAAGGTCATGTCCGACGAAACCGTCATCCTATCAAACATGAAAGGGAATGAGTTCACTAAGCCCATCAACATTGATAGGTTGAAGAAATGCTATGTGTGAAATAAAAAAGAGAAAAAGTGTGAGAGGAAAAATAATTAATTAAAAAACCAGAAATGGTTGATTAATGGCAGGAATTGTCTCATTATGCATATATTGTTCAAAGAACAGACGATTATACTTTTATTAAGGAAATGAAATTATTTGGAAACAAATATGCTTTTGAAATGTTTTATTATTTTGCATGATAATAAAAGGAAAGCATTTAACATCTAAGCTAATACTGAGACTATCAATGTTGTCTCTGCCTCTTTACTCGACTACAAATAGGCTTGCCATATCACTCACGGCACTATCTGGTTCGAATTGTAGGATAAGGAAAGGAAGCCTGAAGGGTCACCCAATCCTTTTACTGGTCGTTTATCTCAAAGTCAGGATCACAGAATAGATTCCTCTTGATAGTCCAATACGGCCAAGAATCCTTCACACGATCTAGATAACGAGCAAACAATCTCCTAGTACCAAAAGTAGTCGGTGAGTCCATGATCCTCTGCTTAAGTCCATACTACAAATGATGTAGGTCTTGACTATCACATACTCGAACCTCCACCATGAATAGTGCCAATGAATCTAAGCATCCAGAATGACTCGAAGCCAGTCAACCCAAGAAGAACGCCTCTTAAGTCTTCTTTTTACATGACATCGAAGGCTATAGCGGGAAATATCCCTATCAGACGGTGCTAGAATAGATAGCCTCTCTTGTAACCACATCTAAAAAAGAAAAATAAGAAAGATAAGAAAAAGCTTGCTAAGTCGAAAACCTGGAAAGGTGGCTTAGACAAAAATTAAGGCAAGCCTACTGAGTTAAAAATCTGAAAGGGCGGTTTAGGCAAAAGTTAGGATACAAAAAACGTAAAGAAAAAGCCTATTGAGTTGAAAACCCGAAAAGGGCGACTTAGTGTTTACGCCCAAAGTATACTGCGATTATTATAGTATAAGTTGAGGTGTCGAATCCATAATGAGGCTTTTGACAAAAGAAGTTAGTAAAACAAAAATATTAAAAAGATAATAAAGACATAAAATTTAACTTTGAAGTGATTGGTTATAATAAGACTACAATGCATAATAATTCAAAACAATTGATGGTAATTAAGAGGTAAGGCATCGAAAATCACTTATATGTTTTATAAATCTAATCCCCACTTTGATTCAACGATTATAACTCAATTGAAAGTTTCATATCCCAAAAAATCAATCGAAAAATATGTATCATAAAGCATAATTGATGTACACATATATTTGTTATGCATAAACTCTTTAGAAGAATATTTACCAACAACGTTCATCCTTACAAGTTATCCAAGAGCGACAATATATCAATTGACAATAT
>SNVD02003327.1:0-17758 GCA_013180625.2 Boswellia sacra
TGGATTCAGCTGAAGACCAGAAAGATTGCCCTGAAGACCTAGAAAAGTCATTGCAATGTTACTCTATGTTAATTAAACTCGTTTATTCTTTGAGCGGAACCTCTCGTTCAGGGCACATCTGATCGGTTGACTGACTTCAAACTTATAGTCTATGTCCGTCGGTTTGTAAGACATAGATATCTGTACTTTCCCCTGAGGCACAGGTTGACCTTTATCAGCGAGGTGCCTCTTCATAAAAATATCCATCAATGGTGGCAGGTCCATGGGTTTATCAGTTACTTTGGGTGGTTCGTACAATGGTGGATTTTCTATTAAGTATTTGCTTTCTTCGTTCTTGGGGATGAGTTGCCAGTCTGTATGCCAGCTTTGGTCATCGACATAGAATAAACCAGGCCACCTCTGTCCCTTGAATATACGTTCGGCGTAGATGCAGCCTTCTTGTAATTTGTCGTCCATTACGGGTTCTACCTTCTTGACGATGTAATAGCATTGTTTTCCAGGGTACAACAGAGATTCTTCTTGCTTGATTAACATCCTATTGAGACCGAAATTCCTGAGGTTTGCCAGTATCTCGAATAAAGTTTTTCCAATAAATTGCGTCTTCTTTCCGTAATAATGAATGGTAGGCATGATGTCTGGCTATATCAAGTATAGTTGGATATAGAAACTAGGCCCTTTAACAATCTTGTTTAGCCGAAGGTTACATCGTGGTTGATAGCGCTCAGAGCGTGCACTCGGTGTAGTAGCGCGAAACTAGCACCGTGCTAGTGGCACGTTGTGTGTGTTATCCACGATCAAAATTCCTCATGCGCTACACACCCAGAAGAAAAAAATATTCGCACTGAATTGATTCTATGCATTGTAGTTGAACTAATATCTCCCAATCTCTGAACTAGGTTATTATGAGATGTAATCATCTCAAGTCCTTGAACCAAACTGTTAGCCATCAGAACTGAATATGCCTCTCCAACAGAGGGTCATAGAGCCTGTCAATGTGTCTAGATCCACATTACCATTGCCGCCGGGCGATATTAAGCCCTTGATAAGGAGTATTCCTGCGGCTACTGGCCAGGGCTCGGCTGCAAGTGCAGCAGCAGCATCGAATATTAACATCGTCAATGAACTGGAGTGTGTTACTAATGGTACCTTAGCGAACCTCATTCGACAGCTGTCTTCACTGTCCAGACAGGGTGAGGAACTACTCCCGGAGGTGTTTGATGAAGCGTCACACGCACATTTTGCTCGAAATCGTGGACAGTAGGTCTACAGCAGCGAATGGACGGCCTTGCAAGCAGGATTGAGACTCTTGACCAACTTTCGGATGCACCGATCATTTTACGTGATCCCACAAGTCAAAGAGAAATGTTCTCGTCAGATATGTACTATGATCAGCAAATTCTCTCCAAACATAAGATGCCATCCTCGATTTCTGAGCTTTATCAGGCTTGTGATAAACCTCCACCTCTGAACAAACTAGACCCTTATAGAGATGATGGCAAGGATGGACTGAAGTTTTATACCGATCCAACATTCTTCTTTGAGCTTTGGAAGAAAGAGATGATGAAAACTCAGACTAGTTCAGATACAAAACGACAAAGTCAGACTACCGCTAATGTTGGAGATAGGAGGAATGAGGTCCGTTCACAACAAGCTCCCCTACCACCTCAACAACAGATCGCTCAACCTTATGGCAACACATATAGACAACAACCAAACCAGCAGCACCATGAGCAGAGACAACACTCCCAGCAGCAATCAATCTACCAAAGCCAAACAATGGTTCCGTCTCACCAACAATTCAATGATCACAACTCATATGAGCAGAATTCATCTGTCTCCGATCTACAGTCCAGAGTTTCTTCTATGTCAGTTAGCTCTGCAACAGTATCTGCCCAGAATAATGCAGTAATACATCAATCCCAATCAATGATGCAGCAACAATCACAGACTCATGCCGATCTCAATAACTATAATCACACGATGACAGAGCCGCCACCCCCACCTCCGCCACCAGCACTCTCACCATTGCCGCCGCCAGCACTCTCGCCGCCTCCGCCACCTAAGTCACCGCCCCCACCACTACCGCCACCAGCGCCCCCGGCACCACAAGCCCCAGCAATTCAACCTGCCCCTACAATTATGCTTCCTACAGCGGCTCAGCTGCAGCAGAAGCAGAAAGAACTAAAGAAGACCGTGCCGATTCAGCGAGACCCTCGCAGCGATCTGTTGGCCGCCATAAAACAGGGCATCACATTGAGAAAAGTGGAAGATTCGAAGAGACGCGTCGAGGCAGAGAAGCAAACAATGGGTAATGATGTAGCATCCATCCTAGCCAGAAGGGTCGCAATGCAAGCCAGTGATTCAGATGAAAGCGATCAAAGGTCCGATGACGAAAGTAATGATTGGGACGATTCAAGTAATCGCTGAATGCTATATCATATAAAATCCTGTTACCTGAAGGTTGGTCTTCATCCTTCATCGCTCATTTATGATCAATCGTGAATCATCCGATCTTACGACTGCACTTCGGTGATAGTACGTCATATGCATCGTTCTTCTACCTGAGCTGATTCGAATTTCTGGTAACACATCACAATAGATGCCTTGAATCTAAGAATCTAGGTTTTATTATCACGCAAAGGTTGGTCAGAGGATCCCCCCGTCGTCCTCGCTAGACGATGAGGATGAGTCTGATGAAAGTATAGCACGAGATTTGTACTTTTTTCCTGATGATTCCGATCTTTCTCTGTCAGGTCTATCCCTCTCCTTTTCCGTTTTTTCTTTTTTCTTCGTCTTCTGTTTCTTCTTTCGCGAACCTTCATTATCGCTGCCGTCGTCATGAACAGTACTTTGGTGAGATTCCTCGAGAAGCTTTTGCTTAGCCTCTTCTTGCCGCTTCAGAAGTTCTCTTCGTTTATTCTCAAGCTCACCTTTCTTTTGTTGTTCTTCTCTCAACCGTTTCTCTTCCTCTTCCGCTTTTCTGGCTATTTCGAGTCTAAGTTGCTCCTCATGTTCGCGCCTTCTCATCGCCTCTTCGCGATCACGCTGCTCTGCATCGAGTTTGATTGACTTTTCGACCTGTAGCAGTAGGTCGGAACAATCTTGTTCCTCAGCCTGCACAACAGCAGGATCGATAAGATTCTTATAGCTTTCAGTTTTCGTCTTATCCTTCAAATCAGCATAATGTCTGAAGTAAGACTTGGCCAGGTTTAGCTCGTACTCAGCGGTTACTACTTGATGATATGTACTTTTCCGGTCTTCGAACACTTGTCGCGCAGACGTCTTCAAAACCTTCGCCAGGTTGAACAGTATTACTAAATCTTGGGGGCAGAGATATCTAGCGCGCAAAAGTACCTTCTTGCAGTCATTAAGCTTATTATATTTGAAAAGTGCTCGTGCAATATATAGTAGAATCTCCGTGTTCTGATTGTTATAGAATTTCTTGAGACAATTTTCATACATCTGGACCGCAGCAGCGTATTGCTTTTGGTCAACATAGATGTGTGCAATGTTTATCCATACATCCGGAAAATCCGCGGTTGCCTCGCGAACCTGAGAGAATATATCCCTCGCTTCGTTGTACATTCCTTTGGTAGCGAAGATGCAACCGATACCATTTGCAGCATAGATGTTCTTGTGATCGTACTTCAGACAGCACTTATAAAATTGCAATGCCTTATCTCTGTTCAGTTTGAGTTTTTCACGCTCTTTCGTCATGTATTGAGTCTGTAACCAAACATTTCCAACAGAGACGAGTGAGTAGAGATCTGGATTGTTTTGTGTTCGCTTGAGAATGAGATCAAACTTCTTCTGACTTGGCATGAGCTCCAACTTGGAGAAATGAAGATTGCCTATGAGTGACCATGCCTCATAGTTATCGGGTTCAGTTCTGAAAGTTGCTTTGAATTTATCCGAAGCGTCGAAGAGCAGTCCCTTGTCACGATCCATGCAACCTAATCTGAGGTAACAGTCTACATACATAGGGTGAGCGATAAGTATCTCTTTGTAGATCTTCTCTGCCTCAAGTAATTCATGCTGAGCTTCTTTCAATCGTCCAATGTTATACTTGATCGTATACATGATACTTTCGTAATGAGGCCTATTATTGGGCATCTCATCCTCACATATTTGGAGGGCGGATTTGTAGTGCTCTTCGGCCTCGTCATAACGCTCTAGGGAGAAAAGCAACGCAGCTATGTTGTTATGTAACTCAGCTGGAGCAGTTTTAGATTCCGACTTATGAAGTTCTATAGCGGTTCGATAAGCTGTCAGTGCAGTTTGTGTGTCGGTTTGTTCACAGAGAGATGCCAACTCAACCCATGAATTGACGTCGTCGGGGCTCTTTGCAGTCACCTTTTTCAGGTATTCCTTTGCCAATTCCTTCTTTGATTGACTCTCCGTGCGAGCGTAGAGGGAAGCCAAGACCTTAAAAGTTTCAAGATTATCGCTATTCGTTTTTAAAACTGTCTCGAAGGCTTGAATAGCGGAATCATACTCTTTTCTACTTATGTAGATTTGGCCCAAGCCATAGTAAGCTAAGAAGAATTGAGATCCACCGAATTGAGTAGCTTTGTAATACTTGTCAAAAGCTTTGTCGTACTCCTTCTGCCTATGATATGCCCTTCCTAATTGATAGTTGGCTTGAGCTTGCATTGCCTCATTTTCTGTGTTTTCAACTGCTCTGAGAGCAAGTTTGATGGCTTTCTCATGTTCGTTGGCATAGAAGAAATGATCCGCAAGAAGAGTGAGGACCATGGCATTGGTGGGTTCAATCTTGAATGCCCTGGATAGATATTCAATACCACGCTTGATAGAATCTATCTTTTTCTTGTTGAGCTCAATCACAGCTAGACCGGTCAGTGCTCCGACGCACCTTGGGTCAAGATCAAGTGCTCGTCTGAATGCAGATTCTGCCTTATCAAGCATGTTCATTTTGTAGAAGCATATCCCCATACCTAATCTGACATCTGCCGGGCAATTGGGACAGATCTGGAGAGCTTTTTTGTATAAAGAGAGAGCTGTTCTTTTTCCAGCCAAACCTTTCTTATTGAACTCAATACAGGCTTTACCGAGCAAGGAGGGTACGTTCTCTGGAACACCGAAATGTTGTTGTTGTTGGATGACAAAGTTGAAATGAGCGTCCGCTTGGTCATTTCTGCCGTCAATAAGACAATTGTACGCTCTACCAAGTAGATGAAACTGATACTCGGGACCATGTTTGTTTGTGATATCAGCTTTGTCAACTTCAGTGAATTTCTGGGCTGCCCTGGCTAGATAGTCTCGCCTGAGTTCTTTGTTTTGATCACCTTTTCTGACATAGTAGATGGCCAGAAGATCTAGGGCATTGATACGGTCCCGATCGCCCTCGGGGTATGTGGCCGCCTCTTGTTTAACTCTGGCGTGGTCCCACCGAGACAAACACGTGTTGAGCAATAGTTCGAAGGCGTCATATTTAGCTTGACGATAGTATTCGAGTGCGAGCTGAATCCAGAGATGAATTTTGCAATCTTGTTCGGATAAAATACCCACCGATTCTTGTGAGTCGGGTAAATTTGCGACTTCTAGCTCCAGAACCTCGTCACCTTGTCCATAAGGGATCTCGATCTTGCGTTGGAGCTGAGCAGTAGCCATCTTGGAGTTATAAGAAAGACAACTCAATTATTTTCAACCAAACTTGGACATCGGGACAGATGAATCGGAAATAAGTTGGAGATAATCAGTGTTGTAAGCCGTATGATAATATTTTGGTGGGCCGCCTGAGAAGCGTGCCGGTTGCGCGTGCGCCGCGCGCGCGTCCACCATCTGTAAGAGTGCATGCAATCAAGTAACTCCAATTATCGAATGAGAGGACTCACGTGGAATTTCCGTCATTTTAGCATGAACATAATCGGTGACACCTTAGCGAGCGGAGTTATTTGCATGTGGCAAGCACGCGCCAAGAATCAGATTAGCACTCGAATCGATAATGGTGTGAAACAACAAGAGTGCAAGAAGAGTCAGTGACTCGTCGTTTGGTCGATTAAATGCCGATGTCCAGGTGGAGCCAGAAAGCCTGCTGCGGAGTGGTTGAGGGATGTTGAGTAACTGGTGCGCATTCTCTATTTGTTATCGAAGTTCGCGATCGTGTCGCGTTTGGCCAACAATAGGATTGCCTTCTAGCACGAGGCCGGCGGCGAGAGGGGGCTAGAGGCAGCTCTTCGATTAGGAAGTGCAGTAACCTCTCGCGTGGATCGAGCAAACACAGCCGCGCACTCGTGGGCACTTGAACGGCTGGTCGACAGCAGCCGTGTGGAGGTTCAGTGTGGCGACAGCGATGGCGCCGCCTGCAACAATTGGAATGAAGTCGCCGGCCAACAGCGGCGGAGAGGCCACGCACTCGTGGCGCACTATGAACTTTGTAAAGCCAACGACGACCACGACGAGGACGATGACGACGGCGACCACAACGACAGCGTCCGATTTGGCGAGCTCATTTCGAAGCCTCGCGTCACCAGGACCGTTTTAGTATGCAGCGCTAGCCCGTTCCTCCTCATCCTCCCGCTCCCGCTCCCGCTCCCGCTCCTCCTCCTCCTCCTCCTCCTCGTCCTCATCCTCCAATCTCATCGTCGTCGTCGTCGTCGTCGTCGTCCTCATCCTCCAGCTAATAATAATAATAATAATAATCATCATCATCATGCTGTGAGCCTCATCGAACGTGCATTGCGTGGCTGCAGCCGTGGTCGTAGTGGTAGCCCTCGTTATCGGCGTCCCTTATGATTGTGGCCGTCGCGTCGGCGAGAGCAAACTTTGGCTGACACGCCCCACTAGGCAGTCGCTATCGCGCGCGGCTGCGCGAGAGGTGTTGAATCATCGCGGCGACTGGAGATCTCGCGCGCGTGTGCCCCTTTGCAGTGCCGCAGCCGTGGACGCGGTCGTCCTCGTCGTCGTCGTGGTCGTCGTCGGCCGAGGCATTGGCTGCGAGTGGCGTCGGGCCGGTTTGATGACCCGATCAGCTAGCCAGCTGGTCCAGCGAAACGTTATTCACAGTCCTGAGCCAGCTCGCGTGGCAAAGATATCGAACGTGTTCTCTCTCTCCCTCTCCCTGGCTGGCTCGGTTGCTCCCTACGCCTTCCAGCTATCGCTCTTGCGCGCGCAGCCGTCTCGAGCTGCAGTGCACTCGACGCCGCCGCACGCGCCACTCTTAAGATCCGTGCGAGCTTGACAGGCGCTCTAGGGCGGCTCGAGCTTCCCGCAAAGGGCCAGGATGCAGCGGCCAAGGCGAGTGCAGTCACTGTATAGCGGCTGCTCGGCCTCGTGGATCGGCTGAACAGTGCGAGGCGGAGCCGATGTGTTGTTTCGCGTGTACCAATGGCGCTGTCACGGCCACAAAGAGTCGAGCAGCTGCTGTTGGCGCGCTGACCGCCGCCTCGGCCGTGCACGCCCATGAGCGAGCGGCCACCAAGTGCGCTCCCCTCTGGCCGCATAACCCAACTCGTCGTCATAGTGCTCGTCGTCATGGTCATCGTCTTTCTAGCTCGACCACCGCCACGACCACGACGATGAGTATGACGCTGACTTAGGACGTGCCACCAGACTGGGAATGGAATATGTCGCCGGTGGCGCGAACTGTGTTTGCTCTTGGCGTTCACCGGCCACTTCATGTGATTCCGATTCTGGGCCATCGCCGTCGTCGTGCTGGTCCTCGTCCGCGTACTCGTAGTCGCGCACCGCACAGACACCGTTTAGCGTGCTGGCAACCATTTCAAGCCCAGCATCAGTTTGATAGAACGAGCCAAGCGAATGGATGGAGGAAGTTGGCGAGCGGAGAATCAACATACATTTGAATGACAACACACGGACACGTACACATGAATGAGTTCAAGTTGAATTAGTCGACTCGACACGGGCTGGGTCTTGTGCGAAAGAGTTGCTCGCATACGCGCAAACAAACACTCGCCCGACGGCGTGACACTTGCAGTCTCGTCTCGCGTCGCCGCCACACTCACGTAAACAAGCGAGACCGCGGCGGCCGCTCATCTCCCACTTGGGCGCCCCGCGGACGTTTAACTGTCGGACACGCGGCCACGAGCGACGAGCCGAGCCGAGCGACGAGCGGACAGACGAGAAGAGAGCCCGGCGAGCAGGTGAGCGCGCCCGAAAGTAGCTCAAGAGTTTGGAGAAGTTCATCGGAAGAGAGCCGCCGGTAGCGGCGCCGAGTGGGCCGCGCTCATCGGCAGCCGACTGTCTCTTGCGAGCCGACTCGTCGGCGCTCGGCGGTGGCGCTGAGCTTGTTGCCAAGTCCGAGTCGGCGGCGGCGCAACCTGAGCACAAGTGTGGCCAAGTTAACGGTCACCTGGCGAGCGCGACACGAAAGCGGGCGCGAGCGGCGTGCGCGCAAGCTCAGTGCTAGTGTGACACGTAGAGAGTTTGCTGGCAGCGGACTCTGGGCGAGCGGTTGCGTGGCGGCGGCGGCGGCGAGTCAGCGAACGGACGCGCGCGCAAACACACAGAGGCGCGCACAGAGCGGAGAGACGAGAGTGTGAACAAAGCCGAAGCGCTCGGTGCCACTGTCTTGCCATTTTTGTTCGCGCTCATCCCACCTAGACGCAGCCTCGCACAGATAGAGAGAAAGAGACACAGAAACCAAGGCAGAGGAATACAAGTTCGCAGCATTAGCACACACACAAACACACACAAACACACTCAGACCTACAGTCACACACTCACCTATGCTCACAAGAGCGTTATCCAGGTCATACGCGTTGATTGGTCGGCAGAAGGCTGTTCGAGCGAGTTGTCATCGTGGTGAACGCGTTCTGGTGTCGGGCCAGTGAGTCGGTGGGCGAGATAGAGAGCGAGCGAGTTAGCGAGTGAGCCAGAAAGCCAAGGGGGCCAGTGTTTCACACAGGAGCGCGTGCGCCAACGAGCGCCCGATCGCCATCGCATTGCTCGCCAAGACACTCACACAGTCCAAGTCAGTGAGAAGAAAAAGAGAAAGACACTCACATCGGCGCCAACTCAATCACCACCAGAGTGACACATTTTCAGCCTCATTGGCGCAACATCGAGGCCGTTACATTCATCTCATCAATGTAACTCTGACTCTCAAGGCCGTCCAAATTACTCACAGCTGTCCCCTAGATCCGGCCGACACTCAACTCTAGAGGTCTCCAGACAGCGCCAGCATAACAACAGAAGAGAACTAAGAACAGTAGTGACAGCGAGCATAGCGCAAGTCTTGAGTCCGCTGGATGAGATACTTCACTGCCGCCAAGTGCCAACTCATCAGCTGTGTCGATCTGTAACTTTCGGCGGATCGCGCCCAATCTCACTAACAGACACTAAAACTCGTGCACAAATCACATACACTCACAGATACTTATAATACTCACCCGCACGTATGAACACTTGAAGTTGCGTTATGGGCGCCTGTTTGTGCAAGTCGAAGCGTCGCTCGGCCGCGGACGGAATCAGACCTCATCTCTTCCTAGCCGCCGACACCTCGTCGTCCACCTCATCGGCCGCCTCTTCTGCCTCGTCGTCGTCGTCGTCGTCCTCCTCCTCGTCCTCATCTACGCCTACCTCTGCTTCCTCCTCCTCGAACGCAGTTCGCTCCGTGGGCTCCTCCAGTTATCACACTTCAGCGACCATCTCCTCCACCAGAAGCGCCTATCACCATCACCATGATCACCACCACGAGTCGCGCCACCTCCAGCAACACCAACAAAGATATCGCCTTGGCGCCGGCATCCTCGACGCGCTTTCTCTCACGGGCTCCAACTCCGACCTAACTTATTACCTGTCCACCTCACACAACAACAACGCCAAGCACATCGCCGACCTGACGGCCCAGTACGGCGGCTACAACGGTCACTACGACAAAGACGATCACAGCCACAGCCACAACCTAAACCACAGCCACAGCCATAGCAATAGCAATAGCAACAATAACAACAACAACAACAACAACAACAGCAACACTCACAGTATTCTGCCAAACAACCGAATCTGGTCGCTCCAGAACAAGCTATCGATGCACGCCGACCGGCTGGTGGTGGAGACGCTCGAGTCGATCAAGCCGACGGCCCTGAACGAGCCCTCGAACGCGATGCAAAAGTTGCATCTGATATCTGAGACCGAAATCGGCTGGCTGGTGGTGATCAGCTCGCTCATCAACAAGGTGGACCTCGAGCACCCATTCGGGTCGGCGCTCATTCTGCTTATCCTCGAGGACGCGCCACTGCCCACGAAGAAGTCCATCTACCAGCTGGACGAGGTGTTGGGCCTACGAATGGACTACGAGCGCAGTGTTGCCAAACAGAGGAACATCAGCATCGTGTTGGGATGTCTGGCCGAAAAGTTGGCCGGCACCTTCAGCAGTGTGCTGTTCACGCGAGAGGTGGAGAACTATCTGCTGAGCCGCATTGAGTTGGGCCAAAACGAGCCCGTGGTGATATTGTACTCGCTGATAGCTTTAGAGAAGTTCTCTCAGACGATCGACAACAAGATCGCCATCATGAAGAGACTCAACTCTATGGGCGCCTCAAACCCGCTCCTTCGGCTGGAAAAGATGCGCCACTCGCGTGGCGACTTTGTCAGCCAACAGGTGGCTTTCTGCGCCACCTGGGACCTGGACAACCACTTCCTCTATGAGACGAGGCCCTACTCGTACGAGACAGTCGACGGCGACAACCTGAATGTGATGCTCAACTCGAAGGACGCCAGCGAGAACTTGAAGATCTCCGCCGACGGACTAATGGCCCGCAACGACACCTCGCGCTTCGAGAGCGTCCGCTGCACCTCGGCCATCACCTCGGGAATCTACTACTATGAGGTGCAGCTCATCACTGCCGGCGTCATGCAGATCGGCTTTGCCACTCGTCAGAGCAAATTCCTCAACCACGACGGCTTCGGCATTGGCGACGACGACCAGTCGTTCGCCTACGACGGCTGCCGTCAGCTCCTGTGGCAGAACGCCAAGAGCACCCACACGGAGTTGCCCAGATGGAAGGAGGGCGACATTGTGGGTTGTCTCATTGATTTGGACAAATTCGAGATCAGATTCTCTCTCAACGGCCGGATGTCGGAGCCAAACTCGGAGTTGTTCCGCAACAAACCTCTCAGCACTCAATACTATGCTGCCGCCTCCTTCATGCCCTTCCAACAGTGTGCCTTCAACTTTGGCCGCGTGCCATTCGTACATCCACCAGAGAGCCACAACTTCCGCACCTTCAACCAGTGCGCCTCCTTGAGGGACGACGAGAAATACATCATGCCCAGACATTTGATTCTTAAGAAACTCCACTCCTCCAACATGTTCATGAACGCTTGTAATATATGCTGTGATAATGTGGCCCAAGTGATACTAGAGCCATGTGAGCACGATGGATTCTGCGAAACGTGCGCCAGTCTGCTCGACTTGTGTCCACTCTGCAGGACACCGATCAATTCGCGAAGATTAGGAACTATTTAAGAAATTAAATTCAAACTCACACATACACTAGTACTTGTACAGTGTTTTCCAGACTAAATCGAGCTCTTCTCACTCGAGCTCGAACGAGAGCCATTGGATTGAGCGCTCTGTGTCAGGATACCACTTCGATGCGCACAATTGACTTGCGTTTGTCAACCTCATAGCGCTTTCCTGATTGGTTGCGAGCACCGACAATTGTGAGATATGAATACAAAGAAAGAAGATGATCCGAATTTACGTACACGGTGTCGGATGGCTGCGCTACTCTCTATAACACACTTAGCGCCTCTTTTGATAAAAGTGTGGCGCCTAATAAGGGATGCACACAATGCTCTGGAGAATGTGTCATACAATCCGGAAAAAAAACTTGCTCCTTCTTGTACTTACACTTGTGCTTATACTTATACTCAAACTTATACTTATACTTTTAATGACGCGCTCTGTCACACCCCCAATTTGGTCGTAACTAAGATACTCATCGGAGATACTCGCGATGGTGATCTGCACACACTCACACATACACACTGATATGCTGATTAATTCATTGATCACAGAGTTCAACTGATCATCAGACCAGATGATCAATTAACAGTTAATCAAAACTTCTCAGCAAACAGATGGTGTGTCATAACGTTCGCTTCTCCTACAAGTCGATCAGCCTCAATTGCTTCTGATGCCTCACAAAGTGGCGCTAGGTGACATACTCTTCATGCGAATGTAGTCTGAATTTGATGAATGTGATTTCAAGTCCTATAACACTGGTTTTTTTTGTCTAATTCAAATTGTTACAGAAAACCATCTGTCTCGATGTGAGCTCGAAGCAATGCATCATATCGTTATCGTTCAAACTAGCCGGATATTGTCACCTACTCCTAGAGCTTAGTCCTAAGCTGTCCCCCTCGATGGATACATCTCGAAGATTGAAAGAATGTCAAGTTACATTGAGTATATAAGCTATAGCGAGTCGTTGTCGTGCGGGCTTTATGAGTTTCCAATACCAAGAAGAGGGCAACCTCTCTATTCCTAAGAGAAGGACCACCTCATAAACTCACCAAGATTTGGCGCACATAAATCTATCTTGGCAATTTGGGAAATTTTGAATGAGCTGAATAGAATTTAGAAATCACAAATACTGATTCACGAAGACAAATACATCATGAACAAGGAGTGCTAACCGGCCCGCGCTGATGAGTTGCTCACCATTAAGATCGCCCTTTCAATGACTGGCAAACGTTCGCAGCTTTTTGATTGCAAACCTGACCATTGTAACTACCGCCATCCCCAGACCAATCATGTAAGAGTAATCTCAGAGGCTTTGTCGTACTCATTTGTGCTCTGCGTGTGGTATAGAGGTGAAGTCACACGTAACTTGCAAGGGATGCTCGAGGTCGCAAACAATCACCTCCATATTCCAGGCGACTACGACCACTCGGAACAATTGTTGCTGTCGGATTCGATAGATCTTACAAGAGATCATCTAGCAAAAGTATATTTTGACGCATAACGTCTTTGCATAAGGTGCTAAAAAGGTTTCCATGAACCGCCTCACCCAGCTCTACGCATGCGTGAAACTGTCTGCCCATCTTCCTTGGTTCAGCGTCCGAGTCTGATGATGCTTTCTATGGGTACACCTTCCAAATTTACTTATCGGTGGGCCGAATGAGTCAAAGGCCACTCAATTATACACAAAAGAGCTGTGATATGCGGCTGCTATGCAGTAATTTCGGAAAAAGTTATGGGTTCGTGCACCACAAGAGATAGAAGGATGGGCCAGGGAACCCGTCACGTGTGAGAATATTGAAACACAGATTGTTGAGCCGTGAGAGATTGAGTATCAGAAAGCCCTCATGAAGAGGATGGGAGGCTTCAGCGATAAGGCCCTAGTGTTCGGCACACCCACATAAGAAGTGTGTTGAGTCACTGAAAGACTGAGAGACTGAGCGGGTCAATACAGCGGCAGGCCTCTTTAAATCCAGAGTACATCTTAGGCTGGCTGAGGGAAGGGTACATCTTAATGTGAGCCCATTCTCGATATGATTATATGATTATGGAATGCTATGTCTCACTATATAGCGCTCTATTTACGAAACGACTACCTACGTTCCATAACTAGATGCTCAAGAAATTTCATGCAACTCTTCAAAGATGCATAGACATATTGAGAAGGCAATGGGCTAACGGTTAAGTAGTTTCCTTTACTAGTGCAAACAAATTTGATCCACAAAATGATTGCGTGTGCAAGGTTGTCACAAGTTTCTTGGCCAGAAGCAACTCAGATGAGCATTAAAGTGAGAAAATCAAGCTTTGAGCGTTACCAGAGATAACCAATTTGCTATATCGAGTTGGATCTCACATCACCCAGACGTTAACAAGCGAGCTGAACAAAGTAGAGTCATTGAAGTTACTCTAACACGACTGGTTTGGCTGTGGAAGGTGTTACAATAAACCGGATGCTAAGGAATCCAAATGAGGGCATCCCGGAACTTTTGAGTCAGAAGTCTATGCAGAACGCGGTGTTAATGCTGACCATCGCAGAGCAGCAACGAGTCAGCACAAAATCATGAATTCTCCGTGGGCCGCCTAGCAATCAAGGTGTCAAAAGTACCTGCTCTCCTTGGCTCGTCCGTCGAGTTGCAGCTATTCTGACGTGTAACGCCTTTGCTCTCGTTCCACGGAGTTTGGTTGAAGAGCCTCCTCGCCAAAGTACATCGACCAATGATGATTATTTGTTGATTCTATCCTCAATCTGGTCTACTCGTTCGTCTCGGAATATTAGGTCGTCAATTGGAGGCAGTTTTTGCCCCCAATTGGTATGTTGGTATGTTACACTTCCCCTTTGTTTGTGTTGGTATGTGTTGCAGTGACTGGCCACTTGATTGGAGAGAAGCTGAAGAAGGTAAGCACAATGGTCAGCGATTGGGGGATCGCTCGTTTGAGTCGCAAAGAAGGCTCTCCACAGATGAGGGCAGTTACAAAATCTCGTTTTATCTCACGTTTAACAATCCAACAGGTGGTGGCGGAGTATTAAAATATACGTTGCAACACCACTATATCACAGAGGATAGTAACTAGAAAATTTTTCCTAGCCTATCTGATGGGGTCTTGGTGTGATCCGATCTAGTGCTCGATCGGGGTGTTCGAATTTTCTTGGCAACTTTTTGCTCATAAAGCCGGTACGCTAGATCATCACGAGGAGACTCGTTCGGAATAAAATATTTTGTCGCTGCTCGACTGGACTTGGGCGTAGAATCTATACGAGGAGATTCAGGTGGGGGTATATAAGAGAATCCGTTCACGATGGGAGTCTCTGATTCGTTGATTAATCTTCCGTCGATGCCTATTTTGTCTGTGAAGCGATTGAGACCTCTTACGTATTGATCGGAGGATCTGACAGGAAGCGGCTCTTTGAATAGAGGTTCATTACCGCACTTGTTGGACTCATAATTAACAGTTGATTGGGAAGTAGCTTTTGTATCGCTGGGCGGGTAAAATAGCGAATTTTTTGGGTTGTAGTGCCAATCTATCATTTTACTTTTCTGACTTCCGTCCAATGTTAGTCTATCGTCGCTGGACTTGAGTCTAAGTTGTGCGCTCACCTGCTGGTTATGACCGTTATTATCTTTGTATAACCAAGGGTATTTTGCCCGATGCCTCCTTAGATCGCGTCTTTGGAGTCTATCAAAGTAGGCGTTGTCTTCACTTGTGTATTTGTCTAAGAATTCATTCAGACGCATACCAGGGACTGCGTTGTTAGAACTTGTAGTAGATGCTGTTATTTGTGTAATACCAGTGCAAGGAGTGTCGTCATAGGTTTTGTTGGATCGCTCGGATCTGTTGTAGCTTGCTTGGATCGGAGTATCGAGAGTATTATCGAGATTGGGTCCAAGAAAAAAATCACGTCTAATAATCTTAGCCATATGACCCAAATATTCATCCTCTTCCAGAACTTTTCTCGATCTGGTAGGTTTCAATCTTGTTTCAACCACACTATTGCATGAGCTCTGTGAGACCTCATCTTCATGTTTAACGAGGGCCATTGTTGAACCTAGTCGGATGCTGTTTGAGATACGAAGTTGGATTTCAATCGTGTAATTGTCCAACCGCGCAGCTGATTTTGTTCGCGAATGCGTGCGCGCAATCTGTTTATTTGTTGCATCAAAACATTAGACCTCCCTTTGAGCCCAGATCAACTTAGGCCACCTAAAATGCTAAGTGTCATCCTGGTCATCCCAGCAACACACATCAAGGCGTCCAAAAATGGCCGCTTTCCCCTTAGTCAAGCTGGGTGTTATGGCCATAAGACAAGTATCTAAACCTCTGGCCAATCATCTCAAGACTAGAGCGCGCGACTCTCACTTCTTCCGAACAAGAATCTGTATGCCACCAGCTCAATTCTACCATTGGTGTGAAGTTAATATTAAGGCTAGACTCCTCAACTTGAGTTCCCCCAAAGAGGTGGTCAAGCTAAACGAACAGGCTGCCATCGACCTGGGAGCAGAACTGTTGGGAGATATATTCATGTTCTCGATTGGAGCTGCGGCCGTTATAGCAGAGTACTCGAGACAATCTAGGAGGAGCGCAGAAGAAAAGGCTGCGTTGGAGTCAAGATTGAGTAATATCGAGGAGAATACAAAGAACCTCGCTATCCTGAAGAGTAGCTTAGAGACGCGTATCGCGCAAATCGAGACATCCTTAGGCGATCTCAACGACCTAGTCAGGAAAAAAAGATGAGTGCCGGCTTTCGTCATAATGTTATCAACTCAAGCATCTGTGTTATTGACCTATCCTAAATGTAGACATGTATTTGGTACAAATGAAGTTTATACAAATAAATAGAATCTTGTTAGAATACATCCTCTCATAGTGTAGCCAACCAGCGTTGAAATATAGATGCTGCACCTAGATTGCATCATGGGAACCATTGTCCACAGACTTATTGTGGGAACTGGACGCGCAGAATTGGAGGATACTCTCAGAGCTCCACCCTGGCATCACCCGGTTCCACCTTGACAGCTTCCACCTCGAAGACTAACGTGGCACCTGGCGGGATCGAAGGCGGTGATCCCGTCTCTCCGTAAGCCAGGTGAGATGGTATGATAAGTTTCCTTTTCTCGCCTGCACAGATACCCAATAGACCTTGATCCCAGCCTTTGATGACTTGTCCAGAACCTAGTCTAAATGTCAGTGGTTGTCCCCTCTTGTAGCTATTGTCGAATTCTGCATCACCATCCTTGAGCATTCCACGGTAGTGCATGTGCAACGAGTCTCCTTTTTGAGCTTCCCTTTCACAATACTCAGCTCGTTTCTTGATTCCTATCTGAAGTTGACCGGTAGTAGATGGCTTAGTTTTTTCCACAGGCATTTGCGGCAGACTGTTTATAATCTCATCTTTATATTCCATTTTAGCGCCACCTGTGTCACCGTCCAGGGAGATGTCATCATCTTCGGTCCCAGAATTTAGATCGGCGTTTGTTACCGTCATGCATACGAGGCTCAGAATGACTAGGAAAATTGTTCTGTTCATCGTAGTTTGACACATCGACAGAAGTTTTTCTGCAGATAGTTATCTGACTGTTAATTAAACTTTGCAAGTGTGTCAATTTCTCTTGAGCTTTCGGGGTAACTTAAAATATTGTGGTGCATCCGTCTGAGCAAACGAGAGTGGACCAAAAGATCTGTGAGAGTTCTCTCCACTCTATTCTTACTGCTGTTTAGGGACTAGTTTCTTGCTAGCGCTCATGTGCACGCGCTGCACGATGCTTGTGGTCGATGTATATGTTAGACAGCCTCGTGCTTACATAGGGTGCCAATGTGTTTCGATCTCATGGGTGACTGCATGCCTCCGGTTTATTGTAAGCGCTTTTCTTCAAACTCGTTCGACTACTCTACTGGTGCACCACATGTTCTTTTGGCGCCCATCCTGACCGACCAATTCTTCTTCATCGCTTCGAGTATTAATCTTGGGGGTGAGCAATCTATCAGTCGTGTCACTGCGATGAGCGCATTAGTGTATCACACAAGTAGATCTGTCCGCACGATGACAAATCTGTGCACGATGTAAGACCGTGGCAACATGGCCTCTCGGAGCGATATTGGGGACTTTCAAGAGGCGAGTTGGCTTCCAGAAGAGGCAGCCAAAAGAAGACGTGGCTGGCTAGTTGAGTAGTAGAGTGGTTTTGAATAAAACCATGTACAACAAAGTAGAGCGATGCAGTCGCCAGATAGGATTGAGGCACAACAGCATACTAGACGAGTATATGGGAGATTCGATCATATATCAACCAGAAGCATCGTGCACAGGAGCAA
>SNVD02003330.1:15000-17692 GCA_013180625.2 Boswellia sacra
ATTATCAGGGGTGGTGCACCATGGTATGTGAGCTGTCACAAGGGGCTGGACGACGGAAGGTTTGTGGGGCGTTGGGGCTGAGAATTTGCGAGGGGAGCAAGAAAAATGGGAGGAATCGATGGGAAAAAGAAGTTGGGGGTTGCGGGCGCCGTGGGGGCTTCGGAGTGAATTTTTAGAGAGAGAAAGGGCAAAATTGGAAAAGCACCCAAACGACGCCGGAGCGAGGTGAAATCTTTTTGGGGGGCTTTGGGAGTCCGAAAATGATTTTAGGTGGCGTGTGATTGAGTTTTGGAAGCGGTTTGGCGGAAGATTTTTGAGGTTGGCACGATTCGCTGCACGTTGGCAGCCCACGGTGCAGCACATTGCTGCACATCATGCAGCATTTGCTGCCAATGGTGTGCAGCAATGTGCTGCAGCTTGGCCTGCCAGCGTGCAGCCGTGGTGCCATGAGGGGCCATTTTTCGACGTTCGCGCTCTTGGCTGATTTTTTGCAAGGACACCGAGCAAAATGCAACCGTGGCACGAATGAAAGCGAAATTTAAAAAAAAAATAAATTGAAGGTGGAAGGTGGGGCCCACTTGCAAAAAAATTGAAAAAAATGGAAAAAAATAAAACAATGTTAGTGTAACGAAGAGAAGAGAAACGTGAAGGAAATCGCGTTACTAACTTTTAAAAAACAGAAAACGTGCTGCTGGTTGCACGTTGGGCGCCCATGGCGCTGCCCTTGCTGCACGGATGGGCGCTGGCTAACCTCCCTTGGGGCTTGGTGGTGCCCACGACGTGCCCCTCGTGCTGCAGTTGCTGCACGTTGGGCGCCCATGGTGCTGCCCTTGCTGCGTGGACGGGTGCTGGCTAAACTCCCTTCGGGCTTGGGTGTTGCCCACGACGTGCCCCTCGTGCTGCAGTTGCTGCACGTTGGGCGCCCATGGTGCTGCCCTTGCTGCGTAGATGGGTGCTGGCTAACCTCCCTTGGGGCTTGGGTTTTGCCCATGACGTACCCCTCGGGTTGCGGCTGTTGCTGCACGTTGGGCGCTCGTGGGGCTGCCCTTGCTGCATCGGTGGGGGATGGCTAACCTCCTTTGGGGCTTGGGTGCTGCCCGTGGCGCTGCCCTTGCTGCATGGATGGGGGCTGGCTAACCTCCCTTGGGGATACGATTGCTGCATGCATGGGCGCTGGGTGCTGCATGTGTGGGCGCTGGGTGCTGCATGCATGGGGCGCTGTGGCCTGCATGTGTGGACGCTGGGCGCTGCATGCGTGCTGCTGCATTGCATGGGCGCGCGGTGGCTGCATGCGTGGGGCGTGGGGCGGCTCGCTGGGCGCTGCATGCGTGGGGCGCTGGGCGCTGCCCGCGTGGGCGCTGGGCGCTGCATGCGTGGGGCGCCGGGCGCTGCCCGCGTGGGGCGCTGTGCGCGCCATGGGCGCTGGGCGCTGCATGCGTGCGCGCTGCTCGCGTGGGCGCTGGGCGCTGCATGCGTGGGGCGCTGGGCGCTGCCCGCGTGGGCGCTGGGCGCGCATGAGTGGGGGGCGCCGGGCGCTGCCGCGTGGGGCGCTGGGCGCTGCATGCGTGCGCCGTGCTCGCGTGGGCGCTGGGCGCTGCATGCGTGGGGCGCTGGGCGCTGCCCGCGTGGGGGCTGGGCGCTGCATGCGTGGGGCGCTGGGCGCTGCCCGCGTGGGCGCTGGGCGCTGCATGCGTGGGGCGCTGGGCGCTGCCCGCGTGGGCGCTGGGCGCCGCAGCGTGGCGGCGCGGGCGCTGCCGCTAGGGCGCTGGGCGCTGCAGCGTGGGGCGCTAGGGCGCGAAATGGGCGCTGGGCGGCATGCGTGCGCGCTGCTCGGTGGGCGCTGCGGCGTCTGCAATGCAGTGCGCGCTGGGGCGCATGCGTGGGGCGCTGGGGCTGGTCGCGTGGGAGCGCGCCATGGGCGCTGGGCGCCTGCATGCGTGGGGAGCGGGGCGGCTGCTCGCGCTGCTTGATGGGCGCTTGGCCTGCCATGCATCGGGCCTGTGGCCTGCTTGCATGGGACGCTGTGGCCATGCTGCATGGGCGCTGTGGACTGCATGCATGGGGCGCTGGGGCTGCATGGCTGGGCGCTGCGGGCTGCTCGCATGGGCGCTGTGGCCTGCTCGTGTGGGCGCTTTGGCCTGCATGCATGGGGAGCTGGGGCTGCATGGCTGGCCGCTGCGGGGTGCATGGCTGGGCGCTGCTCGCATGGGTGCGGTGCCCTGCATGCATGGGCGCTGGGGGCTGCATGCCTGGGCGCTGTGGCTTGCTCGCGTGGGCGCTGGGCGCTGCATGCATGGGGCGCTGGGGCTGCATGCCCGGGCGCTGTGGCCTGCTCGCCTGGGCGCTGCGGGCTGCATGGCTGGGCGCTGTGGCCTGCTCGCGTGGGCGCTGCGGGCTGCATGGCTTGGCCCCGTGTGCTGCAAGCTTGGGGCGTTGGGGCTGCATGGCTTGGCCCCGTGTGCTGCATGCGTGGGCGCCGTGTGCTGCATGCATGGGGCGCCGGGTGCTGCATGAATGGGACGCTGGTTTGGTGCCCGTGTGGGTGTTGGCTGCGCCCGGGCCTTGCACGAGGTGCCACGAGTGAGCGAGGACGTGCGCTGTTTGAGCTCGGGAAGGATACGACACGCCGCTAACGGGGGCTAGGTGAGCTGAGTCCAAGCCTTGGGCGAAACGCGAGGCCGGTGGTGGGTTA
>SNVD02003337.1:0-17569 GCA_013180625.2 Boswellia sacra
ACTTTAGAACTTAAATAACTTGGAACAACCCTCCAAGCAAAGGTAAAAGACAATAATTAAATGATTTCAACAATTACAGCTCAACTACTACATTGACAACTCATTTATTAACTAAGACTCTTAAGTAAACTCATTAGGTAATAAAGGCACAACCAACTAAGCTAGAAATTCAAATTCCAACCAACTAAGCAATCAAATTCAAATTCTAAGTAGACTTTAATGCATCATTAACTATGAACCAGCTGTGGAGAGATAGTCATAGATTCCTGCAGACAACTCCAAATGACACATTGACAAATGTGTTAGAAAGCTGACTTCAAGATCTCTTATAGCCACAAATCTTGACATTTAATTCTCTGCACAGCAATACCAGTTCTTTTACGAAATTATCCCTCATTCTGGTTCATGTGCACTCCTGACCATTGTAACATTTTGCACCCCTTGATGATCTATCATGAATCCCATGGATTGCAACACTCTTGTGTCAAGCTCCCCTGGTTGAGAAAGACTCGACCTCGAGTCTTGATTTTTGTTTTCACCAAGATAAGGACTAAGGTCAAAGATATTAAATGTGTTGGAAACACCATAATGCTCAGGTAGCTCAACTTTGTAAGCATTCTCTCCAATGCGTTGTAAAACTTTGAATGGTCCATCAGCTCTAGGCTTCAACTTGACATATTTGCCTGGAGGAAACCTTTCTTTTCTAAGGTGTATCCATACTAGATCTCCTTCTTTGAACTCAGCATACTTCCGATGTTTGTTTGTTGCAGCTCTTATACTTCTCATTTTGCTTCAAATCTTCTCTCGGACTTGTTCATTCAGCTTCTTGATGTTCTTAGCCCTCTCCTCTGCATCACTGCTAAATTGAGTTTTGGAAGGAATAGGAGCTAAATCCAAAGGACTTATTGGATTCTTGCCATAAACAACCTCAAAAGGACTATGAACCAGTGGTTTGACTTGATGATCTGTTGTAAGCAAACTCAACTTGGGGTAAAACAAGATCCCATTGCCGTAAATTCTTACCAACACTAACTCCTCAAAGATTCCCGCAAGCTTCTGTTGATAACTTCAGTTTGTCCATCTGTTTGAGGATGATGAGATGAACTAAAGTTAAGTGTAGTCCCCAGCTTTCTCCAAAGCGTACGCCAAAAAAGAGATAAGAACCTTTGGGTCACGATCTGAGACTATGGCCTTAGGAATGCCATGCAATTTCACAATCTCCTTGAAGTACAAATCGGCCACGTGAGTTCGCATCATTTGTCTTGTTAAAGGGGACAAAATGAGCCATTTTAGAAAATCGGTCAACCACCACCATGATTGAATCTTTGTTTCGCTGTGTTCTAGGCAATCCCACCACAAAATCCAAGCTAACATCTTCCCATGGATCATTAGGAACAGGTAATGGAGTGTACAAACCAGTGTTCTGCCCATGACTTTTTGCCACATGACAATTGTAAACCTCTTCACGTGCTTCATCACATCCCTTTCCATCTTCGGCCAATAGAAGTTTTCCTTCACAATAGCAATAGTTTTGTCTCTCCCAAAATGACCGCTAATGCCACTGATATGTGCTTCATTAATGATTAATTCTCTCAAGGAAACATTGAGGAATACACAATTGGTTTGCCTTGAGTAGATAACCATCCTGAAAAACAAATTGGTTAGATGAATCTCATTACAGTTACTCCATATTTTGCCGAAATCTGTATCATCCTTGTAAAGCTCTTTAAAACCTCAAACCCAACAACATTCACTTGCATAGAGGTCAGCAAAGAATGTCTTGGCTTAAGGCATCAGCCACCACATTTTGAACTCCAGATTTATGCTTGATGGTAAAGTTGAAAGCTTGAAGAAACTCTACCGATCTAGCATGTCGAACATTAAGCTTCTGTTGGCTGTTGATGAACTTCAAAGCTTCATGGTCAGAATATAGAACGAATGGTTTTGGCAAGAGATACTGACTCCAATGCTTCAAAGCTCGACAAATAGCATACAACTCTTTGTCATAAGTTGAGTACTTTTTGCGAGATGCATTCAATTTTTCACTAAAGAAAGCAATTGGTCTGCGTTCTTGGCTAATAACAGCACCAATACCAATATTGGAAGCATCACATTCAACTTCAAAAACCTTGTTGAAATCTGGAAGTGATAAGATAGAAGCAGCTTCTATCATCTTCTTTTTAGGCACCAAAAGGAGCTGGTACAGCACAAGGACTCATGCTTTCCCTCACTAACTCTTTAGTGATAAGCTCATTAACCTGCCATTGAAATTCTTCATGTTTTGTAGGACTCATTCGACAGGCTAATTTAATTGGCAACACAGCACCTGGAACAAGATCAATACAATGCTGTATGTCTCTCATTAGAGGAAGGCCTAGTGGTATATCATTTGGTATAACATCATGGTATTCTTCAAGAAGATATTTCATCTCTGGAGGTGGTTCATTACTAACTTCATTTTCTTCTAACAACAAGAACACATAAATCTCACTTCCCTTCTCCAACTCTCTTCTACATTCTGTTTGGATAAGCAAAGCATTTCCCTCCCCTTTAGTAGGTTTAGGAACACATTCTAACTTTGAAGGACCCAAAATAACTTTGACCCCATCTTTAAAGAATGTATAAGTATTGCCATAGCTATTATGCATTACTTTCCTATCATACTGCCATGGTCTACCAAGAAGTAAATGACAAGCATCCATAGGAACAACATCACACCATATTTCATCTTTGTACTTTTTTTTCACAATAGAAAATGAAACAAGGCAGCGTTTGTTTACCTTGATCTCCTTATATTTCCGTAGCCATGAAATCTTGTAAGGTTGAGGATGCTTCTCTGTTTGAAGGCCAAGTTTATCAATCATCTCTGTAGACACCACATTTTCAAAGCTGCCACCATCAATAATAAAGTTGCACACCTTGCCATGAGAAGAACATCTGCTATGGAAGATATTTCTGCGAAGCCAATCATCTTCCCGTTCTTGGGCAATACTCAATCTCCTTTGAATAATAAAGAGAGAATCACCTCGATTTGCACAAGTGACTTCCTCTTCATCATCAAATTCTGGATTATCGAAATTGATCAGTGCATCTGACTCGATCTCTTCATCAATTTCGTAAAAGTCATCAAATATTGATGGTTTTCCATGATCCTCAAAGAAGTCATGGTCTACTTCATCATTCTGCACCCATTCATCTTTATTAGCATAATTGTCCAAAGGACTTTGATCTTCTACTTCTCCATGCATTCCACCTACGAATTCTTTATTTTTCAGAATTACTAAACGTTGCTGGAGTTGTTGGAGCTGCCGCATAAGATCTTCAATGATCAAACGTTGCTGGACTTGCTGGAGTTGCCGCCTGAGATCTTCAATGATCAAATCTCGTTCATCTCTTTGAGAAGGAGGCAATTGGGTAGTAGAAGCAGCCTTGTGAGTACGACCAGCCATTGAACCAAAAGCTCTGATACCAATCTGATACCGGATCTTCGAGATATGGCTCTGATACCGGATCTTCGAGATATGGCTCTAATACCAATCTGATACCGGGCTGCTGGATTATAATAGATGAGGATAGGATCTTCAATGATCAAACAACTCAGCCAATGACTGGAACAAGGATTATGAAACCCAATAAACACTCAAACTAGGGTAACAAGCTCACTACCAAGGTAAACATCAATGGGATACAGAAAATTCACCACCCAAGGATGTAAACAAAGGATACAGGGCTCAAAGGGATAACAAGCTCACCACCAAAGTAAACACCAATGGGATACAGATAATTCACCACCCAAGGATGAAAACCAAGGATACAGGGCTTAAACTAACTCACCACTCTATGGAATCCACCAAGAGATACAGAGTTAAGAAGAAATCAGTATAAACACTGAAATTTCACTCAAATTCAAATTCAAAACTTCAGTGCCTTGAATACACAACTTTAGAGCTTAAATAACTTGGAACAACCCTCCAAGCATAGGTAAAAGACAATAATTAAATGATTTCAACAATTACAGCTCAACTACTACATTGACAACTGATTTATTAACTAAGACTCATAAGTAAAATCATTAGGTAATAAAGCATAACCAACTAAGCTAGAAATTCAAATTCCAACCAACTAAGTAATCAAATTCAAATTCTAGAGTAGACTTTAATGCACCATTAACTATGAACCAGCTATGAAGAGATAGTCATAGATTCCTGCAGACAACTCCAAATGACACATTGACAAATGTGGTAGAAAGCTGACTTCAAGATCTTTTATAGCCACAAATCTTGACATTTAATTCTCTGCACAGCAATACCAATTCTTTTACGAAATTATCCCTCATTCTGGTTCATGTGCACTCCTGACCATTGTAACAATTTGCACCCCTTGATGATCTATCATGAATCCCATGGATTGCAACACTCCTGTGTCAAGCATAGTCAAAATTATAAAAAATTTTATCAAATTTAACGTGTTAGCGTGGCACACGTTAACTGAAAATTGAACCAAAAAAGCAAATGACTTCTGAACAAAAACAAAGATATGGAAAGCATGGACGGCTCCAAAGGGTTAAATTGATTTTTTTTTTTAATTAAAAATGGTAATGACAGGCCACTCGAAGCCTAGATTAAAGTAGTCAACCCGAAGTTTGACTATATTTAATCAACTTGTAAAGCTTTTTTGTATTACTATCACCTTATGTAAAGTTTCAATTATATGAACCGCCAACGCACTTGCCGATCCTAATCTGCTCTCCTCTCTTTCTCACATTCTTTTCTTAATTTATGTTTTTTATAAATAGAAACCATTTATATTCAAAATTAACTTGGGTTAAAAAAAATTAATAGTAAACAAAATTAGGATATTTTGTGTGCTGTAGATATTATTAACAATAAAAAAATTAATTGGCACAGAAATCATAAGTTTTCAGCTGTCAAAATACATAAGCAATGAAGACAATCGAAGCCAAAGAAAAACATGTGCAGTAAAGAACCAAAGGCAGCAAATATTTGTCAACCTCCGCAGTCAGCAAATCTTTCGCTTGGAAGTATGTTGCACCTGTATAATCAAATTGTTAAATGCAAAAGGAAAAACATGTGCACAAAAGGAATTGAAAAAAAAATTAAATAAAGGTATAAAATGAGAAAAGAAAGCAAAATATATAGTTTAAACTCGTTCATGCAGTGAAATTCAAGTTATAAAGTCCATGAGAACAATGAGCTTTACATTAAGCATATGAGAGAGAAAATAAATCTTTAAAATCCTTACCAGTTCACTGTATTCAAGACTCATCCACAATATTTCCCCTTTTAGCAGACCTGGGTACTTTAGCGTTTAATGAAACAGGTGTTGGTCAACAAATAAAAGACATTTCGTTGAAACTAGAGTAAATGACCATCCACGCATATAGTATGCAAGAAATTTGCATGAGCCACAACACAAAACAAGAAGCACAGATTCCTAATAACTTTATAAACATTGCAAATCTTCTAATTTGTTACATCAATATAAGATACTTTACAAAACAGCTCAGATATCAAATAATCCAATGTGACTCAAAAGTCTAAGTTTTCTCCAAATAAACCACAAAAGTCATAATCCAAGTTTCATATGATACATGGTCTCTGTATACTCATTATATGAAGTATTTCAGATGATGTCAAACTAAACCTTATCGAAATTAACAGAAAAATATTTAACAAAGAAGAAAACTTTGGCTAACATATGTACTTCCACCATATCAATTGTGACAGAAAATTTTTTCACTTCTTCCACAATATAACTCCTACCTGCGACTCTTATTTACTTCCCAATTATATGTGGATGTCAACAATTATTTTTACAAAATAATTAATAACTCACCTAATAGTATATTCTATTTCTAAGTGTCCAAAAACCACAATTTCCTCACTTAACCAAGCTTTATTCAACTAAGATGTCCAGCTATGCGTTCATGCATCATCACAAGGTTTGCATGACTAATTACTCTAGATAAATGTACTTGCAAAATGACTAATTACTAAAGAAAATAGACAGACTTAGATCCAAATTTTAGTCTGTATATCTACTATTACTAAATGGTCATTACAAGCAAAAAAGGAAAAGACCCAAACGGCAAATGAACCCAGAAAACACTCATGCGAAACTCTTCAAATTTCAATATCAAAGGAGTATCTTTCTTTGTACATCCCAATATCAATATCATAGTATTCACCTAATGTAGATAAAAGCATTTTCAAGATGAAGAATATAATATATGTTAAATCTCTATATAGGAATTTAGGATTGTGTTCTTATTAGATACATATTTGATTCTCTATTTCCTGTTTTATTTCCTCTTATAGTATTATATATATGTACACCTATTTACAATGGAATACACATAAAAAATATTTCTCCTAAATTCGTTTCTATCTCTCTCTCTCAACATGGTATCAAAGCTTAACATCGTTCCACCAAATTCATCATAAATTCCATAAACCCCAAACACAGTTACTGTTCATTACTGTTTCTCGTGGAGTTACTGTTCATCACCGGCCACCGGCGCATCACCTATCACCGAATACATCAACTTGTAGATAGGATTGTCCCCATCATTCTTCCCTTCATCACCGTCACCAGAATCTCACCAAAAACCCTTCAAATCGCCAAAAAGACCGTTCGTCACTTTACTGTTCATCAACCCTAACATTTCTACCTAAGTGAAATCAGCCACCTCCGATCAGCGATGACAATCACAGCCTGCACGTCTGAGATCGTCGGTCGCAGGCAACCAAAAGCCCCCTGCCTCCGATTCTACCGAAAAAATTTTTCGATCACCGAAAAATCTGCTGTTTGGTTCAAATATGGCCGGAAATCACTCTATTAAAGTCACCAGTCAATGGTGAACAAAACCTCTCTGTCTGTGTTTAAAAAAAAAAAAGGTATGTCGAAAAATTTTTTGGGTTGCCAGAAAAATTTTTCGATCATCGGAAAAATGCAGTCTCACCTGAATCTGATTGAAAAATTGTGTTTGAGGTTTCCATGGCTTCTCAACCATCCTCTAATCCTCCTGGAGTTGGTGGTTCCATCACAGCCGTAAAATTGAATGACTCTAATTACAAGTTATGGGCAAAAGCAGTAACCAAATATTTGATTGGCTAAGGGAAACATAATTATCTTACACAAGATCCTCCATCGTCTGATTCAAAGGAGTATGCTAAATGGATTCAGGAAGACAATTTGATTACTATATGGTTGTGCAATAGTATGGAGCCATCACTTGCAGCAACTGTGATGTGGGTTGATACTACAAAAGAGTTGTGGAATTCACTTCAAGATAGGTTTGGCGGCTCTCCAAATGTCTCTAACATTTTTGATGTTTACTCTACCTTATTTTCTTGTCAACAAGGTGCTAAAATGTTAAGTGAATATTTAGGAGAAATCGAAGGATTAATGGGTGAGCTTAACTCTTATCATCCTATTACTACTGATGTTGAGACATTACGTAAACAACGAGAAGAATTATTTATTGTTAAGTTCCTGTCTAGCTTAAATCCTATCTATGAAAGTGCTAAGAATAGTATCTTGATTGAGAAAGATCTCCCAAGTCTTAAAACTGCATATGCTCGACTCCAACAATTACCCACCTCTCAACATAATCAGGAAGCCTTTATCTTAGTTGTGTTTGGTAGTCGAGGCAGAGGATCCTTTTCTAGACAGAGTAGAGGGTGTGTTAGAGATCGAGGTGGAAGAGCTCCTTGTTCCCATTGTGGTAGACTTAATCATCCTTCAAAAAAGTGTTGGGATAAGTTTGGAAAACCTGAATGGGCAAATCAAAGTTTTGAGGAGCGTCTTTCCGTTGGTAATTCATCTAACTCTCATGCTCCACCTTCTGCGCAGTCTGCTCAAAAATCTGAAAGTCAACCAGTCGGTGAGCCTTCCGCTTCCTTAGTCCAAACAGGTAGGTCCACTGCCTTATTTTCTTCTTCGAACCCACATCATTGGATTATAGACTCTGGAGCTTCTTCTCACCTAACTAGTAATGATTCACTTTTTAGTTCATTTATCCCTTCTAATAAACAGTCATTAGTCATTCTTGCTGATGGTTCTAAAACCCAAGTACAAGGGTTTGGAACCATTTGTACATCTAGTTTTCATTTATCTTCGATGTTACATGTTCCTAGATTTCCTGTTAATCTTTTATCCGTTAGCCAGTTAACCAAAAATTTAAATTGCACAGTCACTTTTTTTCCATCCTATTGTATTTTTTAGGATTTTGGTACAAAGAAGATGATTGGTGGCGGGCATGAAAAAAATGACGTTTATCACTTGTTTGAAGCACTTTCGTCCTCTCATACAGCTCTTGCTTCGTCTGTCTCTCCAGAACAATGGCATTATCGTTTAGATTACCCTTCAAATAAATTGCTTCAACATATGGGTTTTTCTAGTCCAACTCAAATTGAATGTGAGTCTTGTCAGTTAGGTAAACATTCTTGTTTTTTATTTCGTAGTCGAGTCAATAAAATTAGTGACCAACCGTTTGATTTGGTTCACTCAGATGTATGGGGTCCTTGTCGAGTTACCAATAGTCATGGGTTTAAAAATTTTGTATCATTTGTGGATGATCATTCTAGAGTTACTTAGTTGTATTTGTTAAAAGATCGATCTGAGGTCCCTAGTATGTTTCAAATGTTTTACAATGAAATAAAGACTCAGTTTGGTATTTCTATTAAAGTTTTACGTTCTGATAATGCTTTAGAATATACTTCTTCCTCGTTATCTACTTTTTCTAGCACTAATGGGATCTTACATCAAACATTATGTACTTACACCCCTCAGCAGAATGGAGTTGCTGAGCAAAAAAATAGACATTTGTTAAATGTGGCTCGAACTCTGTTATTTCATATGAAAGTCCCATCAAAATATTGGGAAGAAGCTTTACTTACTGCATGTTACCTTATTAAGTGGGTTCCTTCTTCTGTCCTTAATTTTCAGTCTCCATACTCCATCTTATTCCCTAATCAACCTGTTTTTCCTCTTTCTCCTCGTATTTTTGGTTGTGTTTGTTTTGTCCATCTTCATAGGTTTCTGATAAACTGTCTCCTCGATCCACCAAATGTATTTTTCTTGGGTATTCTAGAACTCAAAAAGGTTACAAATGTCTTGACCCTTGCTCAAGAAAAACTTTTGGCAGTGCAAATGTCACCTTTTTTGAGTCCACATCATATTTTTTATCGAGTGGTTCTAGACTTGATACTGGTCTAGTTGATCCTCCAATACCAGTGTCACTTCTACCGTGTCCCTCAACTCCACCGCTCCTAGTTTATTCTAGGTGAAAACCACATCAATCACATGCTACACAAGATGATTTACCACTCCCTGATTTGCCCATCACTCAAGCTTCTGCTTCTACTCCAGATCTGACTCCTCCTACAAATGAGTATTTTGATCTTGATCTCTCTATTGCTCTTCGCAAAGGTACTAGAAATTCTCAAAGGTATCCTATCTCTCAGTTTGTCTCCTTTAATGCCTTATCATTGTCTTCTCACTCCTTTGCTTTGTGTTTGTTGTGGTTTCTATTCCTAAAAATTACCAAGAAGCTTTGGCTCATCCTGGCTGGAGGAAAGCTATGGAAGATGAGATGTCAGCACTCTGTGATCGTGGTACATGGGAGTTACAAAAATTACTAGGCAGTAAAGAAGTGGTTGGTTGTCGTTGGGTCTTTGTTCTCAAATATCATCCTGATGGTACTATTGAACGATTAAAAGCTCGTCTTGTTGCTAAAAAGTACACTCAAACTTATGGTGTTGACTATGGTGAGACTTTTTCTCCTGTTGCCAGACTCAATTCAGTTCGCATTCTCATTTCCCTTGCTGTGTTTTTTGGCTAGCCCCTCTTCCAGCTAGCTGTCAAAAATGCCTTCTTGTATGGTGATTTACACGAGGAGGTTTATATGGAGCAACCACCTGGATTTGTTGCTCAAGGGGAGTTAAGCAACTTTGTTTGTAAGTTACAGAAGGCTATTTATGGTTTGAAGCAGTCATCTAAGGCCTGGTTTGAAAAATTGAGTGGCATTTTGGCTTCGATCAACTTCTCCTGTTGTCAATCTGATCACTCAGTATTTGTTAAACATACAAGATCAGGTATGGTTATACTGCAAATGATATCATTGTGACTGGGAGTGATTCTAATGGCATAGAAGAAGTGAAAAGACATCTAAAGACACATTTTCAAACAAAAGACTTGGGGTAACTCAGATACTTTCTTGGAATTGAAGTTTTAAAGAGTAAAGAAGGTATCATTTTATCTCAGAGAAAGTATGTACAAGACTTACTTGATGAGACAGGTATGTTAGGATCTAAGCCAATAGAGACCCTTATGGATCCTAATGTAATATTGGATGGTGACAACAATCCAGATTTTGAAGATAAGAAAAGATATAGAAGTCTTGTGGGAAAGTTGATTTATCTTGTTGTCATTAGACCTGATATTACTTTTGCAGTGGGAGCAGTTAGTTAGTATATGCAAAATCCGAAGAAGATCCATTGGGAGGCGGTATGTAGAATTCTACGATATCTAAAACAGTCCGTTGGTAAAGGAATTTTTTACAAGAAAGGTAAAGAGTTGGACATTGTTGGGTATTCTGATGCTGATTGGGCTGGATCCAAAACTGATAGGAAGTCCACAAGTGGATATTGTACCTTCTTGGGAGGCAATCTAGTGACTTGGAGAAGCAATAAACAAAATGTAGTTGCGAGATCTAGTGCAAAGGTAGAGCATCGTGCTATGGCTCATACAACATGTGAGATTATGTGGGTCAAGAATTTCTTAACTGATATTGGAATTGATTTAAAAGCCATCAAAAATGTTTTATGATAATATGGTTGTAACATATATTGCTAGTAATCCAGTTTTTCATGAAAGAACTAAACACATCAAAGTAGATTGTCACTTTGTTCGTGAGGCTGTAATGAGTGAAGAGATTATCACTCTTTATGTTAAGTCTGAAGACCAAATTGGAGATCTTTTTACCAAGGCAGTTCATAAAGGAGTTTTTCTTCATCTATTTTCCAAGTTGGGCATCAAGAATATCTATACTCCAACTTGAGGGGAGTGTTAAATCTCTATATAGGAATTTAGGATTGTGTTCCTATTAGATACATATTTGATTCTCCCTTTCCTGTTTTATTTCCTCTTATTGTGCTATATATATGTACACCTATTTACAACGGAATACACATAAAAAATATTTCTCCCAAATTCGTTTCTACCTCTCTCTCTCAACAATATATATTTTAAATTCTTTTCCAAAAGATATGGTTGATAAAAACTATCTAAAAAAACCTCCTTTATGGTATTTTGTTTTTTAGAAAGCCAAATGTCTCAACGCGGCTTCAAAACCGCAGCTTTAAATTTTGCATTGTAAGATGACGATCATAAATACAAAGAATCTCTAAAATCTTACTAGCATTTTTGTCAATTAGATAACTGAATTATCCTCATATATTGTTGGATACTAAGAACTAAACAATATTAATTTCCATAACTCCAACATTCCAAAGAAAAAATAAACACTTAGTTATGGCTTCTCAATACAGCTAATGTCTGTGCATCAAATATTATATAAAACGCAGCTGTAGAAATCTAAGAGCAGGCCAGCTACAATTTCAAAATATGCAAATCAAAGGACCAAACCTCCAAATGAATCCAGTTATAAGCTGAAGTCAAGTTTTGATATATATAACTAAATATTTAATTTATTTTATGATTATCATTAATCTATACATATATACACCAAATAGGTAGTGTGGAGACTGAAGAATAAGATATCTGATGTGTAAAAGAAAAGATATATTATCCTTTCAGCAACTGAAGTTATATAGTTCTCGCTAGCCGGATGATATTATTAATTATTAATTAAACAAGCATAAAAATGCACTGCAAAAGCTAATAAGTGTTGGCCCTTCATTGTTCGATATTGTAAAGAGAAAAAATAGAGAGACAGCCCAAACAAAAGATTAATAATAAGTTGAAGTGAAGATTGGGACATTGCTGCACAAATTATATAAAAATTAATGATATTATAATATTATAGAATATACACGATCTTGGTAGTTGTGAAAACTGAAGAAGAAGATCTCTGACATTTTAAAACACTGTAAGTAGTATTATATTAAAATACGATAGAGATATGAAAATTGGCATGGGTTAATCAATTACACTTTTTCTCAAAAACCTGTAGTAATTTACCAATAGATAACAGGGACATGAAAAAAATGAGATATAACAAAATACACTACTAAAAAATTGTTCAATATAATGAGATTGATTAAGCAAACTTTGAAAGTTGTGGGAGCAATAGTTTGTCGTAGGCAAGTACCTGATTAGCAAATAGCTCTCTTTCTTGTTTGTTCTAAATAATGCCAATTGAAATTCCTCCTATATGCAAATGAAATAAAGGAATAAACTCAAAAATTACCAGATAAATTTATGGTAAAAAATATGCTAGAGACTTGACCAACTATACAAATGAAATCATAGCTAAAGTATAATTGCTCATTATCATATATACAAAGTTTCAAAGTTCCAACAAGCCTTGTTAATCAGCCCATCATCAATCACAACAGTACTGATCTTTTTAGAGAGCTCACAAAGTTCCTCAACTTCACTTATGCTAATTGTTATGTGAGAATAATGACACTCGTGAGTAAATTAATTGAATTTGAGTGGGAATTCAGAGGTGAATAATTAGTTTGAGAGTAAACATTTAATAATTTAATAATTAAATCAAATCTAGGTCATAACAATTATGAGCTAAATACATTGCTTTCTCTATCCATGAGACCATCCAGATGATATTGGTACCACAAGACTTCTGAAAAACATGTAGGCAAAGTCAACTCTTCTTCACAAATGAATAGAACTTATAAATGATAACAGCCAATAATGCTAAAAAATGAACACAAAATCAAAGTAGCATGAATTCAACACTCAAATTCACCAAAAATTCAAAATAAAATAAAATCATTAAAAAACTTATAAAGTACTCGACAATAAAACAAAATATAATTCCTAAACACAAAAAAATTCCCAACAAGCAAAAATAAAATGAAATCTTGACATTAAAAGAAACAGAAAAAAAATTCTAAAAAACTAAAATCTCTGCCTTTTCCAAGTACTTGCAATATTACTTCTCAACAATTGGACTAATGCATTAACTAAAATAAAACAAAATACTCTATTAATTCTCTCAGGCACTTCTGCAAACATAGAAAAAAACATTGAACTTTACATGGTTTGAAAAATCAATACTAAAAATCTTGTTGGTGAATTGTCTAAAAAAAGATCATATTCCCCCCTATTCTCTTGGCATATGTTGTTTTGACTCAACAAGAATAGAGTTATATTAGTTGGTTTAGATGGAACGGAAGAAGTTATTAACTTTGGGGAAGGCATGGCATGTGGTGGTTGAATGTTATGTTGTTTGGATTTCAAAGACTCTTGCTCTTGTAAAAAGGCCTAGGTTAGGAGAAATCTGATGAATTAATCAAGATATATGTCCTCCAGAGAGAATTGATTGCAAGAAGAAGACAAAGTGCACAATAACTTCATTTCTCCATTACTTTAAAAAAAATGAAGCAGATTACAAAATCAGATTTAATAAAATTAGATTTTGTTATATAATTTCTTAAGTTTGTTTTGTCTGATATTAATTATTAATATTAATTTCATTTACTAATATGGGCATCCGTATTCTTATGTATGTCTTGATAAGTTATACGTAGTCAAAGGCAATATTTTAGGTTCAAGGTTTTGTAGTATTGATTTAATCTGTGGTACTTGAAATGTTTCATTGACTAGTTAGCTTGTGATGTTGCTATTTGGTTTCACTTTGATTCTTACTTACAATTTGTAATGCTTTATATTTGTGGAACTTACCAAATAAATATAATTTATGAAAGAATTTTGATTGTGATATCCTCCTTCTCTCATTTCATCTTTAAAAGAATTTTGATTTTTGAACAGATTGTATGTCTGTGGAATCCCAAAATGTATATATGTTTATATATATTACAATTTTAGAAATATGTCATGTTTAAATAAATGAGAATTGGGTTGGATTATAGTAGTGGGCTTGTGTTGGAAATTGATAAGGATGAATTAGGCTGAGATTACAAATGAATGGACTTAGGCCCATGGGTAGCCTTGGATATTTAAGAGATATTAAAGTTCCAAAGAGGAGATATTTTTTGTTCCATATTTTGGAGATAGGAGAGGAGAGTCTGACGGGTTAAAGGGAGAGGGAAAGAAGAAGAAGAAGAAGAAGAAGAAGAAGAAAAGAGATGAAAGAAAAACAGGGGAAAATAAGGAAAAATCAAAGAGGTGTCTAGGCTTGGAAACCAAGTAGGGATTTTCTAACACTATACTTAAATTGTTTTATCTATTTTGTTATTTAAAATTAATATGGGTTTACAGTGCATGTGAATTGTTGTTAATTTGATTGTTTGTTGCTTGGAGGATGAATTATTTGTGAAGTTATGTGCTTATGAAGCTTTAAATAGCCACTGATTTCATGGAATTGGATTGTGAACGAAATTTTGGTGAATTTTTGAAGTTGGGGATTGAGATCTGGAAATGTTTTTATTTCATGATTCCGTATTTTTGATACTAGTTATGAATCTGACACAATCTGATATGAAGGTGTCGAGTGTCGAGCGATGGAGTGTCGAGCAGTCGAGTGTCGAGCGTCCGAGTGTCGAGTGGTTGAGTGGTTGAGTGTCGAGTGGTCGAGAGTCAAGCGTTTGAATGCCAAGCATTCGAGTGTCGAGTGGTTGAGTGGTCGAGTGGTCGAGCGGTCAAGTGTCGAGTGGTCGAGCGTCGAGCGGTCAAGTGTCGAGTGGTTAAGTGTCGAATGGCTGGTACCTAGTTGCTAGTGGTCGAGCAGTCGAGCGGTCGAGTGTCAAGCGATCGAGCGTCGAGCGATCGAATGTCGAGCGGTCGATCGATCGAGTGTCAAGTGAACGAGCGTCGAGCAGTCGAGTGTCAAGTGGTCGAGTGTGTTGACCCAGGTATGGCAACCTAAGAGGGGGGGTGAATTGGGTTTTTATTTATAAAAACTGATTTAGAAAACTTTTCTTGAAAGATCAAAATTATTTAACTCTTTCTTTGAGAATAAAGGTGAAGAAGATGAAAATAGAAGTTATTAAACATGCAATCAAGAGAATAACAATAACGAACAATCACAAGTGCATGTAAATATAAAGAGATAGGGATAGAGAGAGTGTAAACTCAATTTACGTGGTTCGACAAACCTTGCCTACGTCCACGGGCTCCTAGCTCCACGAGCTAAGCTTTCCACTAAGTTGTAGAAATCTTTACAACTTGCTTGATGAACAACCTCACCAAGACTTTTTCTTCCAACTCTTGATAACACCACACCAAGAGTTCTTCTTGATGAACAACCTCACCAAGGCAACTTCCTTCAACTCTTGATAACACCACACCAAGAGTTCTTCTTGATGAACAACCTCACCAAGGCAACTGCACTGGCTTTATCTCAATTTCTGTCCAGCAAAAGCGTGATAGTTTTGCAAAATATTATCGTGCTCTTTGCCTGGGCGAATGGGTATGTATTGCTAGTACTTGGCATGACCTAAGAATTTATATATGTGCCTTTTGTTTCCAAATCAAAATTTAAGATCTTTTTTGACTTTTTGGATGTTAATTAATTTATGTGTTGTATACAAGCTCACTTACTCTCCCAAAGCCGATGCACTCTGCACTGGCTTTATCTCAATTTCTGTCCAGCAAAAGCGTCCCAAGAGGAACCCGCTTCAAGGTGAATTTTTTTATTGTTGATTCTCTTCAAATTGTTGCTTCTTTGATGGGTTTTTGCTCTTTGGTTTGTTAATGATTTGAGTCTGGTCATTGTTTTTCTGAGATATTTTCTTATTGTTGTTAGCATCGATATCGGTGAATATGGGATTCGATATTTTCCTTCTTTAAATACTGGCTCAAGTTCATTCCTTTTTCTTTTCATTCGTTGTGAAATCTTGGATTGATGATCATCATCCACTCCTCTTTCTTATAAATTGAATTGAAGTGAATGGCATCATCCACTCCTCTTTCTTATAAATTGAATTGAAGTGAATGGCTGTCCTTTCTTATTGCTGCAAGTTTATTTCTAATTTAATAGGTGGTAGTAAGAGTTAATTCATTGAAATCTAGTTGCAACGCATTATTTAAAATTTAAAAAAAAATCCCTATTAGAATGAGGCTATATTGTTTTATGGATGAATATTTTCTGTTTACCGTTTTATGGCAGTGAGATCAGTTGCTGCTCCTTCAGAAGCTGTTGCTAACTTTGATGAAATGGTGTCTGGGACCCAAAGGAAGTATTACATGTTAGGTGGGAAAGGAAATGTGGGCAAGACAAGTTGTGCTGCTTCCCTGGCTGTTAAATTTGCAAATGATGGGCACCCTACTTTAGTAGTTTCAACTGATCCTGCACATTCTTTGAGTGATTCTTTTGCTCAGGTTAAATCGTTTTTACATTGTTGGTCTACCTAGAAATATGAGCTTCTTGCTAAGAATTATGTGTCTGTACCCACTTGGATGTGCTTATTTTTACTAGGATTTGACTGGAGGGCAACTAGTACCGGTGGAGGGACTTGATGCTCCTCTGTTTGCTCTTGAGGTCTGTGAGAATAGGTTCTTGTATGATTGTTTACTAGCTACTCTTTTTTATTTATTAGTTATTTATTTATTTATGGTTGTCCCATTGATGCAAGAGGTAACTGTTACTAAAATAAAATAGAAAAATAACTATCTTGTACTATTTTATACAATCGTGTTGTTGCCTTTTGTCTCAGTAAATTACAATCATATTTTTACATCAGATAAACCCTGAGAAGGCTAGGGAAGAATTTCGCAGTGTAACTCAGAAAGAGGGTGGATCAAGTGCCAAGGATTTCATGGATGGCATGGGTCTTGGTATGCTTGTAGAGCAGGTAAAGCTATATCTGCAATTGTTGGTATTTCAACTTGAGATGACATATGTCTTCTCTGATTGTACTTGCACTTTTATTGCTTATCAATGGTCTCAATAGTTGTACCTTTGGTCTGAGCTTGTATTTGATTTCTTGTCTTTTGATTGCTTGTCCACCTGTTGGTTGACAAAGTTAGGAGAACTAAAACTAGGAGAGCTATTGGACACTCCTCCACCTGGTTTGGATGAAGCTATTGCTATTTCCAAAGTACGTTATCTGTCCTACTTACTCTGCTGCTTATGTTGGGTATGGCATAGCTTCAAATTTCTTACTGATCATATAACCTTCTGCCAGGTGATGCAATTCCTTGAATCACAGGAATATAGTATGTTCACTCGAATAGTTTTTGATACTGCACCAACGGTGAGCAGAACCACCATATTTCATGTCATCTCATTATTTAATTTAATATAGTAAGCTTTATGGTTTTTCTTTATAGGGCCATACTTTGTGACTTTTGTCTCTGCCAGACTTCTTGGATGCTTCCATAGGCAAGATATTGAAGGTAGGAATGCTAACTTAGACTTGCTATAAGTAATAGTCGA